>VZSZ01001379.1:185299-269513 GCA_013398815.1 Ibidorhyncha struthersii
GGCGTATGTGGGGGGAAACGGGGATGTTGGGGTGGGGGAAGCGTAGAAAATCAAAGAGCGCCATGATGCCAGCGCCAACACCTCTGCGCGCTGCTGATGCATCAGACGTGGTGGGGATCAGAAGTCAAAGAGTTAATCATAACCATCCTCTTCCTATCTATGCCCGTCTCCCGCTGGATGCTTTTATCCCCGAGCAGGACCACAATAGAGCACGCTTTCCATGCCAGAAAGAAAGGATCGGGGTCCTTTGATTCAGTATATTGGTTCCCATAGATACACCGGATCGACGGGGGCTGGGGATAAAGAACAGGCAGAGCTATCAGGGAGGGGGGGGTCAGGGGAAATCTCCTCCGGAGTTGGGTCACGCAGAGATTTTCCCTGGCACCGGTGTCGGTCTCCAGGCTGGTGCCTCCTTTCCTCTTGGGGGGGCTGGATCAGTGGGTGACAGGATCACTGTGGCACCCGGGGCACAGATGAGCAAGGGGGCAACCCCAATGAGGTGTGGGGTTGCGGGGCTTTGCCGGGAGAGCTGGCACCGTCGGGGCGCAGGGCAAGTTTCAGTGGGTGAAGAGAGGGCTGACTGGTGGGTGTGGCACCTTCCCCAGCTTACCTCATGGCTAAAGGCATTATTTGAGGTAGTGTTACAAGGCTTGTAAGCATCTCCAGGCTTTCTCCATGTTAAAAAAAATAAATAATCCTTTAGCCAAAATATTTGGTCAGGAGGGGAGCAGCCTCCTTCCCAAATCGGAGTTTTATGATACCGAAGTGCTGTATTTATACTATCAACAGGCAGCAGTGCCTGGTGGCCGCGGCTGAGCCTGCGTGTTGCAGTGGCTCTTTGGGTGATGGCTCCTCTCACCTCCGTCCTCAATGCATGGTGTCGCTCGTGGTTACTCGGGGTGCCTCTGGACTGGGGGAGGCCCTGGCTGCCCTCTGGGTGAGTGTCAGGTGCTCTGTGCATGCCTTGACCTTCATTTATAGCTGGAGTGCAACAGGTTCCCACCCATAGCTGGTTGTTAGCGCTCCGGTTTGGAGTAAAAGAAGAAACTGGAAGAATTGCAAATGTTTGCCATGGAATCAACAGTTCGTTTTAATTTCTTCACTTCTCTCAAATTTCCTTCTCTGTGCTGGTGAGAGGATTGCTGGGAGAAAGAAAGCCCAAACCTCAGCCTGTTCTCTTTGAAATGGGATGTGTCGAAGCTTCTGTAAATGAATATTCATTAACACTAGTGAGTTTTGTGACCAAATCAAAGGCATAAATTAACATTAGTGAAGTTGGTAGGCTTCAGACTTGGACTGCCTTTTTGTATTTTAATGTTTTACACTTCTGGCCCTTCTTCTCCTCCAGCAAAAGTAAATCAGACACTCCGTGTTATACCTTGTATGCGCTGCCCATCCCACAAGAGCCCACCGGATTTGTCTGTGTGCGTCTTCTGAAAGCCCAGTTCCAGTATGGTAAATTAGATATTTCATCCTGCCACTAAGGAAATACATTGGAGCTTCAAGCCTTCTAGGCTCTGAGGAAATGTGATAGCTCTATAAAGTTATGCAACAACAACAGCAATGATGAAATCGTATAAAAATGTCATTTGTTACTGTGCTTAATGTTTCCCTCCCCACACTCCTGCCTTTTGGAGCTACACCAGCTCCTGGATTCATCAGAATAGTGAGAAACGAATTTTCAACAGTGTTCTGTGTGCTGATACTTTGCTGTGGGTTTTCCTGAGCCAAGCCTGTCTTCCTTGCATGGGGCCAGTAGCTGTCCTGAGCTCACATGGAGAACAAGCACCCCACGTCCTGCCACAGCATCCAGCCACAGGCACTACCTGTGGTCGGTGCCTGGCCAAAACGTCCCTCTGGGAGCTTGCTGTGGGTCAGGTCTGCGCATCAGGAACTTTGTGAAGGAAGAGGCAGAGGCTGGTTTCAGCTCTGATCAGCGTGGGAGCAGGTGTCACTCTTGGGAAGACAACCCTGTGGTGTCCTTTCTGGGTTGCTCCCCTTGGTGTATGTGGGCATAGCTGCCTCCTCGCGCTTTGACCGTGCGTTGCCTCCTGACTATTAGCAGTGCCTGACTGATACCCCCTTCACCCCTTTCCCTTTTATTCCTGCCTTCCCCTCGCCCGTTTCTCCCTGGAAGTGTCTAGGACAGTTGAGACACTGTGTTGCAGAGAGGCCCCCTTTGGCACCGAGCATCTCCCTGCTCTCATCTACCAAACCTGCACCTGCTATTTTTTCATTTCATTTCACCTGCCTTTTTTTTTTTTCATTTCAGCCCCTGAAAATTCATGCTTCTTGCAATTTATCTTGTTTGTGACTCTCTTACTGCCCTTTATGTGTCCCGCAGCATCCAGGCTCGCTGTTGTTAGCTGAGCACCAGCACTGCTCCACTGTAAGGTGGCATTCGGTTGTGAGTCAGACTGGAGAAACTGGGCCCGTTTCGCTGTAACTGTGATGGGAAGGATCTCTGTATTTGAAGCACCAGACCAGTCTCTGAGCGATGGAAAACAGAGGTGCACTGAACCAGTGAGCATAAGCATGTCAGTCACGTCCTCTGCGCTATGTTGAAGTCCTTGCAGGGGGGTCTCACGCTCCTGGTTCAGGAGAATTAGCTGGGAGTGGAGCAGGCTGTGCGTAATGTAAGGGTCGCCAAGAATGCATCTGCAGGAGCGTATTTCTCAGGCTGCGTAGTACAGTCAGCCACCACATCCATTGCTGAGGTGTTTTTCTGCATGAGGTGGCAATCTTTTGTGCTTCGGTTGTGCAGGCAGGCTCTCACGCAGACAGATTTTCCCGGATACATCCCCCCCGCCCATTGCTTTTAATGTCACTATTCTACTCCTCTTGTGCAGCATATTACAGGGGAATCAATGGGGATGATGACGCTGAAAGATCTGTTACAAATTATTTTGCCTTGTGTGTTTTGGTAGTGCTCGGCACTTTCCAAGCAAGGCCTGAGCCCAGATGAACTCGAAATTATCGTATATACAGAGCACTACTTAAAAAAAAAAAGGTTGTGGCATGTAAAATGTCTGTTAGAGGACTTGTTTTTTCCAGTAGCGATTGCAACCATTAAAACATAATCAGCGTGAGCTCAGTGAAGAGGAGGTGTGAAGACAACTCTACTGAGCAAAGGGAGAATAGCTAGTTACCAAAGCAAATGCAGAGAGGGCCATGGGGGAGGCAAATGGTGCACAAATCTCTTAGAAAAGGGAATAATATTCCTGGGAATGGTCCAAGGGTTGACATATGAATGGGGGAAGGAGCTGCTGGTCCTGAGCTGGCAGAGTGTAAGGCACGAGGAGACGGGGAGCTCAAAAATGTGGTGTTACGGAGGGAGGATCTCATCATTGAGCTTAGCAAGTAAAGAGGAGAACTGGCACAAGATGAGAAAAAGAAGCAGATGCAGAAAAATGAAGAGAGGCTGGAGAACTTCAGAGGAGTGGGCACAGAGAATAATTTTAGTTGTAGCCTTTTGATTTGATTGATGTAGAGAGAGCTGAGAAAGAAGTAGGTTTCAGTTGAACACGGCAGAATACTTTGTGAGAGAAAAAATGCATTCATCTGGACTTTTGCTCTGTGAGACTTTGGTCTCAAGCTAAGGGGTCTGACGGGGGGGGGTGTCAAGGGTCAAGACAGAAACTTTCTGTTTGGCTTGAGCAAAGTGCTGGGTTAAGATGAGGTGTTCTGGTGTGAGACGAGCAGCGTGAGAGCTGTCAGCTGCCAGCTAATTTACTTTGGACACCAGGTGGGACATGTCCTACAGGTGCAAGGCGTGGTGAGTACCTGGAACGGGGAACCAAAGTCCTCATTTAGGTTTGGATCTATTCCATTTCTCCACTGGCCGTGCTTTTTTCCCACCCACCTTTGCTTAACAGTATGAAGCTACACACAGATTGGTGTGTGATGTGCCAAAAATGTTTGAAAAGCCTGCTGAGTGCTGGGCATGGGAACAATGTCTCACATTATTATTCTGCTATGGGTGCAAGATTTGGACTGATTTGGGCAGCACTTTTTGTCCTATTTTAAAACACCAAGGTCTGGGACTTTTGGATCCCCTCTTACTCTTGAATATTTGCTTAATACTCAAAGTTATATTTTTCCATCTGTGGCTGTTCAGTAGACTTGGCCCCTCTCAGGCTACCTGTCTGCCGATGAATATTTGTGAATTCACATCACATATTGCCCTGGGCTTGGGCTTGGCAGCTCTGGAGATGCTTTAGCTGCTTCAGTAGAAGTTGTTGGACTTCCAACCACTGTTTCTATGATTCTGTGATGTCTTTTTCTTTCCTTTTTCTGCAGGAGAAAAAGTGGCCAGAGTGTTTAAGCCACTTCCATCTGATGTCTTAAAATACATTCAGAGTGGGTCCTTCTGGGGACATTTCTCTGGAGACTGAAACCTTTGGCAGAGGGTCAGAAAGAAGGGTTTGGGGCAGTGATTCTTTAACTGCCACAGCAAGTTTGTCAGTCAGTGGCCGCATCAGTGTCATAGCTGGTGCCACCATGGGGAGCTGAGCTGCGTTTTGCTGGAAGCCGGGCAGGTTTGGAAAGGGGACAGTGGCTGTCTGGGCAGATAACCGATGCAGTGAGATGGTTGTTCAGCAAGTCTGAATCTCCTTTCTTAAAAGCGCCGAGAGCAGCCACTGCCAATGAACCACTGTTCTGACAAGAGATCAGGGTCGTTTTCTGCTTTGCTGCCATTTCTTTCATAAGCAACTTTATTCATGCAGTAAAAGGGAGAAGCTTCATTTTCCTTTGCGGGATGCAGGAGAGCCCGCTGGCTTGTGAAGCACTCGGGCACTGTGAGAGTTAGTTGGAATAAATTTCTTGCTGCTTTTGTAAGTGTGAGAAAGATGGAACAGAGATGAGCAGCAAAATAATTTGCAGGTCTCTAATCTTGCTATGTGTAAAGATGATGGCATTGTCCCTTGGGACAGAGATACTTTGGGATTACTTTTGCTTGTCACTTGATGCACTTGTCACAACACAAAGTTTCTATCTGTAGTGCATGTCCCGATGAGGATTAAGGCCTCAGCTCTTGCTTAAGTGAGTAATAAATGTCACCGAATAATAAACGACTTCAGTAAAATCTACGATCTATGTAAAATCTCTCTAGGTAAAGCTGGTCACCCTTGCCCACCTTGCACGTGGTTGGCTAAAGGAGTATGCAGTGCCCACAGCGAAGAGGCTGTGGAAGGGTTGTTCACAGACGGGTGCTGATACCATGGGAGGTGCAGCAGCAAGCGTTGCAACTTGCTATGACTTGCAGGGGAAGTAGATACATGAGGCAACATGACAGCAAAAAGTGTCTAAGTGCAAACTAAGATGTAAAATCTGTATCCACTGCATTTAGTCGCTCCTGAATTACTATTGCTGACATCATATTAGAGGGCATTTTCCACTGTTCTGCTTCACTTGCATAAACCTCCTGTGTCCAGAGAAGGGATTCCTTACCATCTTAGCCAGATTTCATAGAATCATAGAATGGGTTAGGTTGGAAGGGACCTTGAAGATCATGTAGTTCCAACCCCTCTGCCATGGGCGGGGACACCTCCCACCAGACCAGGTTGCTCAAAGCCCCATCCAGCCTGGCCTTGGACACCTTCAGGGATGGGGCATCCACAGCTTCGCTGGGCAACCTGTCCCAGTGCCTTACCACCCTCAGAGTGAAAAATTTCTTCCTGATAGCTAGTCTAAATCTATCCTCTTGCAGTTTAAAGCCATTCCCGACAATGAGTGGTGCCAAGGCTGATGTGTCCCTGTAACCTGAGATACGTTTCTGACTAGAACTTAGCCAAAACTCATCTTCAGTTCAGTGGCACGCAGCAGCCAGCCGTGCTGTAAATTGCTGTTATTTTTCCCCAAGGTTAACCTTTCCTATGAATGGCTTGCTGAGGTTTCGAGATCAGCTCTAGTTGATGTAACCTGTGTGTTATGCAAGAGATGGCTATAACAACACATAATGCAAGGGGTTCAATGCTCCAGCCCATACTTGGGTGAAACCCCTGCTGATGCTAATGAATAGTGTAATCAATAAGATGTTTGTTGTGCTTCCCTTCTAAAAACAAAGCAAAGATGACATTTACAGCGAAGAAATCCCCATGGAGTTAGTAGCTGTAGAAGTAGCCCTTTTAGACTGCATGATTAAGGATTGAAACTGCTAGATGAATAGAAAGTCAGGTCTCCAAAGGGGAAACAAAAGAACATCAGATCTTTTAAATGAATAAAGATGAATGAATATGTTGGCTACAGACCAAGATACAGCATTACTACAATCAACATAATCCTTCCTAAATGAATTGCCATATACTGGAGTGCATTTGTTAAGAAAAGGACCTTAAAAGCAGGATTCTCCATTAGTGGCCTATTGGAAATGATGCCTCAAGGATAGTGTTTTACAAGCAATTCCCTGAGTTGATTCAGGGATCACCTTAGCTAAAACCTCCTTCCTATGGAGGGTAACCTAGACGTGAAATTCAAAAGGAAGGATAGTGCTGATTAAAAGCAGATCTTCTATAAGCAGACAGTACTTCATGAAATCCCATTTACAGCTCTTTGATCCTTATGAAAGGATTTTAAGCAAGCATTTCTCTTGGGAAGGATGTCTTCCTTTGCTGTTAAGTTCAAAAATGTTCCTCATTTGTAGGTAGTTTGCTAAAAGCAAGGTAATTTAATGGTACTGTATGACAACTGGGTCTGAATCTGACCAGCTCTGACAATATACAACTAAATATTTCCACCAAAAAAACCCAAACCAAACTCTTGTATATTATGGGAAGTAACTCTGCAGGAACGAAAGCCCAGAAGCCCAAAGGAGCTCTGAGTGTCTCCCTCCATTGTCTGCCAGTGGGACTTTTGCCTTTGGGAAACCACTTCCTTGCAAATAGTTGTCTTGTGGAGATTTGGATAATCAAGAAGAACACAAGCTTCAGCCAGTGGTTTTTGAACCTTCCTTCTAAGTTGGAGATGCCCTGTCTTTTCTAACTCTCAGTGGCCTTTTTAAAGGCTTAGCAACAAAGGATTCTGCCTCTCAAATGCCAAAAAAGTAAAGATGAATGTATTGGCTGCAAGTGTGATAATTAATGTGTAGCCTAATGCCTTCTTATGTCTGTTGCCTTTAATCTGATGTCTTTTAAACCACATGCATTTATAGGCAGAGAACTGGAAATTCAGGTGGATTTGGAATTTAAACTGTTTCCAATTGGCTGTTTAGCATAAAACCCTTAGTCATTTTCAGGGCCATTGACTAATCTGGATTTTAGAGAATACAGCTATTGTTGCTCTGGAGATGTAAGGACAATGGTATATTCTAGTAAGTCCTTAGAATTATGAAAAGGATGAAATCACTGCTGAGTGTTTCCTCCTCCTTTAGGCCTGGAAAAGATGTAGCTAAGAGTGTTGCAGACTTTTTCAGTTGGCAGTGGCTGCAATGCAGCAATCGTAAAAGTCCAAATGCAAGAATGAAGCGGTGCTTAGACCCACGTGCTGGGTGTGTTATATGAGATTCATTGTAGTTACATTGTAAAGCAAACTGTAAATAGTTAAAAAGACAATTTACTCGATTTAGAGATGAAAATGTAATTGGTAGACATTCCATTTGTGGAGGAAAAAAGCAAGAATGTAATAGCACGTATCAGAATTGCAGTCTGGACAGGTGCTGCTATTTGATGGAAACAGTGCTTTTGAAATCTCTTTGAATCTTTTTGTATGGTTAGAATACATAATGGCAGATTCAGTCTTTCATTTTTTATTTTTTTTCAGACTCCATCTTGTACGATAGAGGTGTGGTTTTCTCTGAAAGGTGCCTGCAGGTGCAGTACCCTGGGTACTGATACTGAAGAGTAGGGTGTGGTTTGCTAGAACTTGTGCTGCATTGTATTTTGACATGCTGCACCAATTTGAGATGATACTTACTTAGTAAATCTTATGTCAGAAGATGGCAGTTTCTGTTGCTATCTTTTCCGGTAGTTCCACAAGCAGATCGAGAACTGCGTGTGTAAAAAAAATGTATTTGAATTTTGTTGTTTGTAATATTTTTAAATACCTCTAGCTCTTGAGTGGAGTAGGTGAATGAAAAAAGGCTAATTTAAAATTTCTTTACAGTTGTTCCTGCTCTAACATTTGAATCTAACATTCGGATCGTATTTACAAATAACCCAGAGTTGAGTGATTTACTGACCGAAGGAATTTGACTTCACTTGTAATTGCGCAGACCCCGCTGTAGATTGCGGGACCGCAGCAGGGCTCAGGCTCATCACCCTGGCAGGGCGATGCCGGCGCTGCTTGTCTCTGCTGGCCTCATACCATTGGGAGCGTATGAAAATATGGACACGCTTCGCAAGAGCAGAGCCAAGCTGATTTAAAAATCTCGGCAAAACAGGCAATTTGTACAAATTGTACCAGTCGCCCGCTTCCACGTTTCTTGTTGCTCTTACTGTAACGCGAACAATAGTTGTAAGGGAGCAAAAGCCACCGCCTCGTGTCCGAGCAGCCAGCCCCTCCTTCTGCAGCAAATGATGCTGAGTTCGTGGCATCTCTGCCTGCTGCCATAAAAATTGCTGTCATGTTGCAGACTAAGCTCTGTGGCTCTGCCGCCAGATTTAAGCAGGAGAAGCTAGACTGCAATTAGTGAAAAATCACCAGGAAAGCAGCGCGCAGGGTTTGAAGGTGAAGAGCTGTGAATAATTGGAGCGGTTGGATCATACTCAGCAGCGAGTGGAGCCGGGAGGTGCCAGAGCGAATGTAAAATGGAGCTGCGGAGAGACAGTAGATAAGCATCGTTCTGCTGTGCTGATGCTGTGTCACAGCCAGGCACAAGGCCTGGAAGCAGACGGCAGCGTTGCACTGATGCGGTTGCGTCATTGCAGCAGCGATGGGTGGAGGAGAAACACCTGGGCAGTGAATGCTGAGCGACGGCATGGATTTCCAGCCGTGCCTTCCACACCTCCCTCCGCAACGAGAGCAGGTGGTTTTTTTCCCCCTTGAATCTTGGCACCTACTGAATTGCTCAGTTTATACGTTCAATATAATAATCCCTCTCTGTTTTGCTGTATTCCTGCTGTCTGACCTTGGCAGGCTGGAGGGAGGAGAGCGTCCCGGCAGCTTTGCTGGGCTTGCACTCAGGAGAGCTATGCTGGCAGCTTCTTGTGGCAGGCGGTGCAGGGAAAACTTGGTGTGGAGCCCTTAGGTTTGAGTAGCCAGGGCACCAGGGACTGAGACATCTGTTAGCTGAATATAAAGGTGACAGCCACCCTATAAAGGCTTATGCTATTGTCACCTCCTGAGCAGAGTAATGAGCGCGTTGTTTGTACTGTGAGAGGTGACCCGTGTGGCTGAGTGTATATGTGGGAGCTAGGCAAGGAGAGCGTCTTGCCTGGAGAGATTTACAGCTGGGAAGGGGAAATATGGGCCACCGCTTTGTGATTAATTCATGAGCTTCAGGTCACTCCTTCATCCCCCCACCTCCCCCTGCTTTCCCCAGGGTGCCACAGAGCGTGGCTGTCCTCCCGCCTGGAAAACTGGCCAGGTAGAGGAGGACTTCGGTCCCTAGTTTTTCTGGACATTTGGCATTTGGTAAGAAAACTGCAAGCAGCCTGCCTGACATCAGGCCCCTGGTAAATAAGAAATGGCCCCTGACCGTGCAAAGCCGGGCTGCGTGCCCGCGGAGGCTAACCTACTTCACAGACCCTGTGTGTGCCCACATTTCTGTCCAGGATTTCACTGCTGCGAGTGCCAGTGACCTAAACCAGTGCAGGAGCGCCCGGGTGTCCATGGCCATGGCAGCACTGCAGGGTGGCAGTGTCGCTTTGCCTTCAGGCCAGGGCTGTGCCTGTGCCCGAAGCCCCCCGCGCTTAGGCTGTGGTGGGGGGTGAATACTCACATGCTGACCAAGGGATTGTGTGAAAGTTGATTTCATGAAGTAGCATACTTTATAGCAGCTTTGCAGTTTCTGAAGGGTGCCTGCAAGAATGCTGGAGAGGGACTTTTTACAAGGGCATGTAGTGATAGGACGAGGGGTAATGGCTTCAAACTGGAAGAGGGGAGAGTTAGAATAGGTATTAGGAAGAATTTTTTCACTCTGAGGGTGGTAAGGCACTGGAACAGGTTGTCCAGAGAAGTTGTGGAAGCTCCATCCCTGGAGGTGTTCAAGGCCAGGCTGGATGGGGCTTTGAGCAACCTGGTCTGGTGGGAGGTGTCCCTGCCCATGGCAGGGGGGTTGGAACTACGTGATCTTCAAAGTCTCTTCTATGATTCTAAGCATCCAGCAAATTGCTTGCCAACATCAGCACACACCTCCCTGCTAGTCAGTGATGTTTCTGTAGTTTTCTTCCAGCGTGCTCATGGTGAGGGGCACACAGGCGTTTGGTACCGCTGCTTTGGCTAAGGACAAGCCAGCCCTGGTCTGGAGCAGGGGGTAGGAGGCAGCACCTGTTTGCTTGGCCGCAGTGTGCTGCCGGGGTGTCCAGGCGGTGCTGAAACCCCACCTGGGATGCTTGTGCCCACCAGCACCATCTGTGTAGAGGTACCGTGCTTTGCCTGTGCTCCTGGCTCGCAGCATTCTGTAACGTGTCCTACAGACAAGCTGACAGCTCGAGCTGGTTGGGAAAAGTTCCAACAAAACCCTTTTTCTTCTGAATTTGCTGATTTGTTGGAATGGAAATGTGTGTGAGAGATGTTTCCGCATCTGTCAGGTCCTGATGAAAGCTGGGCAAGGCTCCATGGCACCCTCCCCTGTGGCTTGGCACACTACCTGGGGAGCAGTGGGGAGCATCAAGATCTGTGGGGTCTTTGTCAGCCTCATCTCCCATGGCTTCCTATTCCTGGCTGGGGGCAACCTTAGCTACAGGCCAGCTCAGGTGCAGGACCTGCTCCCTTTTGCAACAATTTTGAACGGTTTGCATTTTGTACTGAGTGGGAAGGTGTCAAGAATTCAAATGTTGAAAGTCTCCATAAAGTGCCGTTTTCTTTCCTCTCCAGAATTACTTAGACCCTCCAAAATTCTGAAAAGGCGAGACTTTGTAGCTAAACATTCAGTAATCCTTTGTAAACTGTAAGTGAGGCTTAATTTAATGGATGACTCACGTAATTGAGTGGTTTCTTGAAACTGCATTTGTATCCTTTTTCATTTCAGATTATTCTAATACCTAGTTTTACCACTTATATATGTATATTAATATATTAAAATATATAAAATCCGTATGTCTACAATTATTTTTCTGGGGTTGTACTTCTGCTTTATTTTATTTATTTTATATTTATCTTATTTTCCCGGCCTATTAACGTTTGTTTCTATTTATTATGTGTCTTCTCCTGTTTTAAAAGAAATAAAATGTAGATCATCTTGGTGAGTGTGCAGATTTTTTTGACTCATTAGCAGTGACAGATGTGGTGCTCTGGTAACGTTCCCTGCCCATATCAATAAGCTCTTGCCTCTTGTAATGGGACAGTGTTAATGTTTAGGAAGGCAATTGAATGAGCTTAAAGAGAGCTCACAAGATGGTGGTCTCTGCAGGTCAGCAGGCAGTGTAATAAATCATCATGGTGAGGAGATGCAACTGCCAGAATGTGGCAAAATAACTTATTACTATTCAGGCTGCTGATTCACAAGTCCTGCAATTACAGGTGACAGTAGAGAGGCTGGGGAGAAAACAGGGAGTCTGCTCTGGCAAATCCCAGACTGAGGACTTGCATTCATCTCCATTCTCTAACGAGAGGGTACCAATATCTGAGGCAGGTCCTGGGGACATATTTCGTTGAAGTTCTGTGCTTTGGTTCTGTGGCCTACCCCCTCCCCATCCCTGCCCTGCAAGGTCATCACGCTACTGTAGTACCTGGAGAAAAGCCTCAGACCTTCTGTGTGCATACTCTTTTGTCACGGACTGTATTTAAAATGTCTTTCCCCCCCTTCTTTCTCCCCTTGAAATGTCTGTTTTCCCCTTTTTGCTTTTCTGGAATGATACAGAGGGCTATAGAGGCTTCAAACCTGCAAAATGTTCAAACAGAAGCTGAAAAGTAAATATGCTACATGTAACTGATAAGTTACATTGAAGAAAGGTTGTGGTAACATCCCTAACTCTGCCTTAGTGCTTTTTAATCAATAAATTTTTAGAAGGTCTGCATCGTTGTCCTCGTTTTGTAGATGAGAAGACAACTCACAATTAAACAACTTGTTTAATTGTTTTGTAAACTGGGACTTTGGGACATGTGTGGTTTATATGCGTGAGTCATCCTGTAATTAAACCAGGAACTGAGTCTGGAGCAAGGAGTATAAAACATGGACAAAATGAAGATTCTGAGTTATTGTTTAATGAGCCAAGGAAATAATTTACAATAAATGACTTTTTTATGTATGTGTGGGAAAATAAGGTTCTGACTGCTGTAGAGTTTTCCAGCATTCACAGTGACTTGGCAGAAGTCTTTCCAACAGCATTACGCACTGAAGTTACAGACTTTCCCTGTTCCTGAGTAGGTGGTGGTAGAGTGCTGGTGTTTCCAGTACAACTTCTTCAATGAAGGAGTTAAATATTGGTTTTCAGGAATATGCAGTGGTAAAATTTGCTTTGTGTAAAATGTATTTTTTGAGAAGAGAGTGTAACCATTTGAATAGAGAAAAATGGAAACAGATGATTGTTGTGAATAGTGCCCAGCAGACTTGATATTTGAACAGTTATTAACGGGAAAAAATGTTTGCTTTCTGCCACTTTAGAAAATAGCAGGAGGCAGTATCTCTCTCTGCTGTTCGTATGGTATTTCAGGTAAACCAAACTTTTGAGGCTGCACTCCTGGCCTCACTCATGGAGTGAGTGAGAGATGGCACGGGGAGCCTCAGCACAGAGCGGCCCCAACTGACCAGCAGCCTTTGACCTGCAGGAATCACGAATTAGACAATTCATTCTTCGTGCCCACTAGAAACTAGATTTTCTGCTGTCGGTCTGTAATACAGTACAGGAGGTGCAAGCTGTGGGCCACATCCCTTGGCTGCCTTGGTGGAGTGGCCAAGTTGACCCTGCTGAGCTGATGTTGCTTAAAGCAGCTTCCCTGGTTAGGAATTCTTTCATTACAGAGCTCGGCAGCCTCTCCTGACCTCGCCCCTTCCCACTTCAAGCTCTGTTACTCTTCCAGGGGTGTGGAGGGTCCCAGGTGAGCTCAGCTTGGCCATTCTAGTGTTGGGCAGTTTAATCTGGGGACTTCTCTTCCCTTTTTGGCCTTTCTAGAATAAGGTGGTGGGAAAAAGGGGATGTAGCGGGATTTCAAGTGTTTCCATGTGCAATGAGTTCTGCTTTGAGGAAAAAAGACTGTGATGTTCCAAAAATCAGAAATAAAGACTCGGTGAAACTATGCTTTTCCTCTCCACTGTCTACGTACCCACCCGAATCTATGGCATAGACCTTTATATAGGGCAAGTGCTTTGATGTTAATGGCTGTCTATATAATATAAGCCTGTTTGGTATCATCGATATGTTATTATGTTTATTTATTTCAACAAACCCACATTTCTTCCTTTTTTTTTCCCCAGAGTGACCGACTACTCATTAAAGGTGGAAGAATTATCAATGATGACCACTCCTTCTATGCAGACATATACCTTGAAGATGGACTTATAAAGTTGGTTTTTTAAAATGCTGAACTTTTTTTGCATGCCTGTTAGTATAGACTACTGTGATTTCTTGATGGTGCTGACCTGAAATCTTGCAGCCAGCATCTCAGTTACCTCTAGATATGTGGCCATAGTAGAGGAGTGTTTAATTGTGAAATTCTGCCATTTTATCTTTAGTAAGATTAGATAAGTAGAAAATTTCTTTACTGTAAGGTATTTGCTTTTCAGACAGTTCAATCCTAGTTCCTTCTAAAATAATTAAGGCAAGTAGAGTCTCTCAAGAAGTAATGCTAAGGATAATGGATATTTTTGAGTCCATGTATGACAGAAGGCTCATTACAGCTTTTTTCCCCCACACCTAATCAGGGAGAATACAGCCATGCTCTAAAGGGTTTTACAGCACAGAAATATGCCTCGTGTTACCCAGTGCTAACGGGGACCTGCTTCTTCTCAGTTCCCCTCTTGGCTGATGCTGAAGCATAGCATGTTCTGTTCTTACAGCATTGTTATGCATTGCTCGTATGTCCCTATTCTTGTTTAGCAAAGGTTTAGCAAAATCTTAAATCTTCACACAGTTAGACAAAAATCTTACTGATTTATCAGGATATAAATTACAGGAACTGGGAAAGCATTCCTTTGGTAAAAAAACGCGAAATACATGTTACTGATAGCCTTGGAAACAGTAACCGAGGTTTCTGTCCATGTAGATCTACTGGTCCTACCTTGGCTTCATGGAGATGGGGGTCTCTCGTTTTGCAAAGCTATGTAGTGTGTGCAAGCACTCTGATGTACATAAGGATCAAAGCCTTTTTCTTGACTGCTAAACTTTTCCATGAGCGACCTAACAAGTTTGGTCTCCAGAGGCTTTAATTTAATTTAATTTAATGCAGAGAAACATAATTGTGGTGATCTGCTAAATAATTCATTACCTACTTGTTTTCAGAGCTCCTTTTCGTGAGAAGATACCATCAGATTAAAAGTCTGATTCTTCTTTCTGTGGCTACTTTCATTATTCATGATTCAGGTTATTACAGCAGAAAAAATTCTGAACTTTTATCCATGGACTGTGCAGTTTTCTTTTTAATACTTGACTCTGCCTTTCCAGTTGTGTTACTTGCATTGCAGAAGTGGCAAAAGGAGCATGTTGTTTTAAGTGGAGAAGGCACAAAATTTTGAACGCGTCTCTTTTTTTTTTTAATAGCAACCATCAACCAAGTTGTGCTCTCTTGGCTGAGTATTTTACTTGAGTTTTTCTGTGCTTTTGTCTGTTCAGATGCAAATTTCCTAGTAACATAAGCATCAGAACTGATTTAACAACTAAGCGCATGAGATGCTGAGTCTGGAACTGCTGTGAATTTTTGGCCTTGATTCCAGAAATGTAATGGTACGGGGTAGGCAGCTTAGCAATGCTGAGCTTTCAGCTGCATTTGTTAAGTGCATAGACTCCTTCTGAAATCCATGCATGGATCCATACCTCCAGAAAGTATCTCAGCTGCCCAAGATAGCTAGGATTAATCATGAATAGATGGGCAAGATCTTTATTTTTTAAATGCCTTTATCTTTGCCCAAGGAGGCAAGTTTACTATTCAAACACCCCAAGTCGTGCCTGGTTTCCTGGATTTAGATGACCCGAGAGTTTTTTCTGTAAACTGTGCAAGAAGTCCTGCTCTGAAAAAGCTGCTAATTTGTGAGGGCAGCTTGGCATGAGATGGGCTTGGGTTGTAACCGTGTACAGATGATAAATTCTGCAGTCTAGGAAAACACTATATTTTCTGGGATTGGTCTCAGGATTGGTCTCTTTTAGGTTCTCCCGCTGGAACTGCCCATTGTGTCTGAATATTTAACATAGTTGTTAAATGTTGCTCAAGATCCTTTTGAGCAGGACCCTGAACCTCAGGCATCCACATTTCAGTCGATGCCCTAATTGTCCAGCTACGGATCCTACTGATAATACAGAATTCTTTCCACAGAATGGAGCAGACACCAAACCACTCAGCCCAGAACAGGCAATAGTGTCCTGGTTTTGCTATAAAAGATCTGGGTTAATTTTCTTATTCTGCAGTGGAAAGTGATTGGAAAATAGAGGGTTGGGTTTCTCTTGCAGACTGATGAAATGAGTAGCGTTTTTTAACGCTTAATGTCCCCACAGATTGTCCTGCGGAGAGCTGGGGAAGGACTTTTTACAAGGGCCTGTAGTGATAGGATGAAGGGGAATGGCTTTAAACTGGAAGAGGGTAGGTTTAGATCAAATATTAGGAAGAAATTTTTCACTTTGAGGGTGGTAAGGCACTGGAACAGGTTGCCCAGAGAAGTTGTGGAGGCCTCATCCCTGGAGGTGTTCAAGGCCAGGCTGGATGGGGCCTTGGGCAACCTGGTCTGGTGGGAGGTGTCCCTGCCCATGGCAGGGGGGTTGGAACTCTCTGATCTTCAAGGTCCCTTCTAACCTAAACCATTCTATGATTCTGTGTAGATATAACGTTGAATGTGTTTGAAGATTAGCTGTAGTTTGGAGGATGGTAGGTGCTTTTTCCTACATCTCAGTGCTCAAACTGGCTCCCTAGGTACAAGGGAGCAGTGGTGCACGTGGATTTTCCTAGCTGAAACTTAACTCCGTAAGTCAGGTGACAGCTGAGAGGCAGTCTCCGATATCTAAATAGTAACTTAGATATTTAGTAATTTAAATTGCCATTGGCACGTAAATAATACATTTTGCCCCCATCTATCCTCTCTCTGTTATCCACACGAGGAAATGAGCCCCGGTCTCCGTGCGAAGCATCAGGTCACACAGTCTGGTGCCTGCTGTCCTCTGCTCCGTCCCTGCCAAGGGGAAGGGCTGGGTCCCTTGGGGCTGCAGGGGACTAACCAGTGTGCAGGATGGGTTACTGGAGATGGGGTCTCCAGAGCTGGGCAGGCGACGAGCCAAGATAGAGGGAGCCTCAGTTGCCTAAAAGAGATCTGGACTTGATAACGACAGAAATAACCCCACGGAGTCCTGGGAGAGGTTTTCAGCTTTGTATATTTTTTGTATATTAAGCTTTCAACTTAATATACAAAACAGGTTAAGCTTATGGGAGTTGCAGCCTGATGTTTCCGTTGTGCTTTAATCAGCTCGTGTACGACAGAATTTACCGACTTGTTCAACTGAAGACTGCAGGCGGCACCAACTTTCCCTGTGTCTGAGTTTTCTAGTTGCTGGTGCATCAGAAAACCAGCTCAATCATTTATACAGTGTCTAGAGTAGAGGTATCTGCGCTATTGTATTTTTTCACCCACAAGTAACTGAACCCCATTCTTATTAACATACACTTAGCATTAACGAGTGAGCAATTCAGGAATCCTGTCACATTATCTCTTGCTCTGTGTTCTAGTCAGTCAGAATAAAAATAATGAATGCCAGTGAAGATCAGCCTTCTCCCAGCCTTAATGCCAGGGCAAGAGATGGGACTGGCTCCTGACAGGTAATAATGCAGAATCATCCACAAAGGCCATTTGGTCCCTTGTCACTTCAGCATGGATGACTTCAGCCTTTGCCAAATAAACTGTTACTCAACTGTACACTGAAAATAGTGAGCAGTGAGTCATCAAAAACCTTCACTGCATACTTAGCACTCTTTCACTTCATTAGACTGTGTCTTTTTGAATAGGGAACTGGTAGATACTGGTTGTGGAAGAAAATAAAAATGAACTGCTTTTACATTTTTGTGTAGGTTTTCTTTGATGTTATTTTCAGAAGGTGTGGTAGTCCTTGGAGTGCAATTCCACCTTAGACATATTTGAAGGAGATTGGTCATAGTAATTTTTTTTTCCCCAGTTCAGTTTTTTAGCCACACAAACTGTACAAAGGTTTAGGATTGTTCTGATGAAAATCTTGGGAGTGGATTCAGCTAACAAAAATTAGCGCAACGCCATTATTTTATGCAGGGCTACCTCACTTTATACAAGCGTTCAATCTGCTCGTGGGTTGGACTGCCTTATTTGAGTCAGATTTTAACAGCAGAGAAACTTTTTGCAACTTGTTTGCACAATTGGATGTGCTGGGCTGCTGCTGGCTTTGCATACGTATCAGTTCCCTGTTCATCATGGTATCATTAGCACTCCACACAGCTGTAAACAGGTTATGACACGTTCCCAGTGCTATACGTGTTGATGACTGTTAGATGCCAGACATGGAGTTGTGCAGCTTCAAGCCACGATATCAGCCCTCACGAGTAAGCCCATTTGGATTTGTTGGGCGCCGAGTGGCTGAGACCCCAGTGCGGGATGCTGGCGGGGAGTTCGCTAACCGAATGGCTGTGCTTCCCTCCAGCCAAAACCCAGAGCACCAGGGGAGCCAAGCTGCTGGAGGTGACATTTTTGCATAGCATATGAAACAAATTCTTGACCTCTTGGGGCTATTTATTAACTCTGGCGGCTTGGCCAAATTCCAATGTGAATAATTAGCCCTGTTTTTTTCACTGGTTTTAATTAACAGTTATATTCATTTTTGGTTCTAGCTTGTTGCGATTGGCTGTTAATCAGTGGCTGTGTTTGCTCTGTAGGTGGGAGTTGCATTTTAATATGGGAGAAACAGATTCAGCAGCTCAGATGTCTGGGGTATTTGTTTAGCTGTGGATAAATGTTATTTTATCCCAGACAAAAGGAAATTAAGACAAGGACTGTGTGTCTGTAATACAAGACAAACTAAGTGAACTTAAATCACCTTGTAGTTATCTTTAAGCCCAAATATATTATGATGTAACACTGCAGAGACATGGCTTCCACATAGGCCCGGACCTTTTTGTTTGGCACCATGCGAAGTAGACAATAAAAATGTAATGTGACTTTAAAAGTTAAAGGTTAATTTACTCATAGTTGTGTCCATGAACACTACAAGTATTTTGACTGTTAAGTGTCTGGAGTTTGCTTGATATCGGCATGGGGGACAGATTAATATTTTTAATAGTGAAAAAAATATATCCTGTTTTGAAGAACTGAAAGGAAAAAGATGGCAACAGTTAATTAACATTTTTCCACACAGTTATGCAGAATGTTTCACTAAGTTTTAACTTTAAGAGGAAGATGAAGAATGTGTGATGGTAGATTAAAAGTGTTTGGGGTCTTTTTAACATGTATTTCAGTATCTTAGGATATTTAGATTTCTTTTTGAGGATAAATGTGCATTGCTTGGTTACAAAGTCATTATAACGCCTTTCTGTTGTGCCTTGTGCTTCTGCCATATATTTACAATTCCAGCTTGCTGTCATATTTTATCTATGTTTTTCTGTTTTCCTTTAAGAACTTAATATACAAAACCGGAGCCCCCAAGAGAGCATTAACTGTACATATTTGTTATTGTTTAAAGATAGGAGTCATATAAAAAAAAAATCCGTTTTTAATGCTGATGCCTTACGGCTTCTTTATTGGCCACTAGAGCAATGCAAAGCCACCGGAGCACACAGCCCAGCTGGGCTGGCTGGGATGCTTCGTTCTGCCAGTGCCGTGCCGAGCGACCAGAGCGGGTGTCTGAGCTCCACCTTTCCTTTGGGCTCCCAGTTCTTTCTGTATGGCCCCTAGGTTCCTCTCCCCTACGTGCCTCAAGTAGCTTCTGTCCCCTGTGCTTCTTTGTTTAAGTAAAATAATTCTGGCTTTCCTTGCTGCCTAGGCAAATAGGAGAGAATCTGATTGTTCCTGGAGGAGTCAAGACCATAGAGGCAAATGGGCGCATGGTTATTCCTGGGGGAATAGACGTCAACACTTATCTACAAAAGCCCTACCAAGGAATGACTGCTGTTGATGACTTCTATCAAGGCACAAAAGCAGCGCTAGCAGGGGGCACCACCATGATCAGTGAGTACTAGCCATACTAACTCTTCCCACTCCAGGCTGAAGCTCATGTAGCACACGTGGGGATAGCTACAGGAGGCTCCATACCGTTTTTCTGAGACCTTCTGCAATGAATCTTCAAATTTCTGGGCACAGTGCTGGAGATCCGTTCGTCACTGTCGCTCAGGGTTGGCCTGAAAATGAACCTACCCTCAGAAAAGAACAGTGTCACATGGAATTGTCTCTTGGATTTTCTGCTGAAATACAGAACAAGCACTGAGGGATAATATAGCTACTCCTGGGATTTGTGAAAAACAATGTAATAAGTACCGTAAGTATGTGGCACAGAAAATCTGAGAAAGATCCACTGTTCCCACCTGGAGACGTTTCAGGGCTTTGGAAATAACAAGATGCATACTTATGAACTTGGATTTGGCACCAGAAATTGAGGAAGTCCTTACCAGAGCTGTCCTGGAGGAATATCTTTCCTGGTGGAAGGGAGAAGTGTTTCTAGCTGTTAAAGACCCTTCTGTCTACCACATGGCAGGACAAGATTTATCTCTTTCCTACTAGCAGTGGCTTGGGCCTTGTTTAGACTTTGTGAGGCAGTTGTTCAGGTGACAAAAATTGTTTTAGCTTCCTTGTGCGGAGCAGCTTCCCAGTGGGGTTTTACTCCCACTGAATTGGAGTGTGGCTTTTTTTGCTGAGTGGTGTTATCTATTACCTATGTTCAGCAGCAAGTATCAGCTGAAAGGATCTCTGGCAATAAGCGCGAACAGCACTGCTATTCATTACTTTTGTTAATAATTTTTTCAGTGTATGTTCTTCAATTCAGGCTTCCTGTGCAGTGTTAGGTTTGCAAATGCCACTGGTAAGCCCCTCGTGCTTTGTTTCCGTACTGAGTTTTGACCTAGCCCTGCAAAGATAAGAACATACACGAGTAGTCACATCTTCATTTTATGTCAGTAAACATTGTGGCATCACCAGATGCAGAAAGCCTGGAGACAGTGAAGAGGTATAGTTGCAGCGCACTCGATCTGCTGTATAGTGTGGCTGAGTGTTTGTGCTCTACATCATCTCTGTTCAGACCCTTGGCTGTGTTCCCAGTTCTGGCTGCTGAGAAAGCATTCAATGTCTCCATTGATGTATTGGTAGGGCAGAGTGGGCCGATTCAGTGACTACGAGGCACTGGTTAATAATAATGTTTACTATGAAACACATAGAAATGGACACATCAGGCAATAAATACAGCCCAGAAAATACAGCCCCCCAGAAAAGTCCAGAACTTGTGGTCTCTTACAAAACAGTAAAGGGAAAAACAAATGTTTCCCAACCTGTGAGATGTTTGGCTCTCCCACTGTGTGTCTGTTGCTGCTGCACCAAGCAGGTTGCCAGACTCAGCTTTAGTATAGACTGTCCACAAAGTCTGCTGGACCCGAGACAGCAGGACCTGGCTAACATCCCACAGTGACGGTCTGCACACGGACTGCCTCCAAGGCTGCTGTTTCGGCTGAGATGCTGGAGGGCTGCTTAACTCACAGGCACTGAGGAAACCTGAACAGTGTGCATGCTGTCCGGGTAATAGACGCTGAATCTCTTTTTCAGTTGACCACGTGCTTCCAGAACCTGGATCGAGTTTACTGACCTCCTTTGAGAAGTGGCATGAGGCAGCTGACACCAAATCCTGTTGTGATTACTCTCTCCATGTGGACATCACCAGCTGGTATGATGGGATTCGAGAAGAGCTGGAAATACTGGTGCAAGACAAAGGTTAGTGAGTGTAAATTAGCAGTATTTTATTGTTTTTATTGAAATATGACATGAAGGTGAAATTTTAAATCTTTTGATAAATGCCTCATCCAGAACAGAAATGCAGAGGCGCTGGTTATGCTGCCCAAGGTTTTGCACTACCCTGAACTTTTTTATTCACTTGCTGCTACATAAAATGGACCTAAAGCTTCGGGCTATTCAGCAGCAAAGCCAATGAGGAGAGTAGGTTTATCCCAATATAGGCATGGAAAATTAAGATGCGTGTGTTGTCAGATACAAATGTATCACTTTATGCTTGCTCGTACATGTGGAAATAGGCTCGGACATTGCATACTTAGGTTTTATTTTAAGATAAAACTCAGAGATCAGCATTTAGGGTCACCTTAGATCCTCTATTTCATGTATGGAGAGAATGAGACATTTAAAGCTAGCAGTTCAGATTTTAACTAGACTGGAATCTACCCATTTATTTGCCTCAAATTAAGCCCAAATGCGAAGGGCACGTGTCTGAGAAAGTGTCATCACATGCTAGATCGCCTTTCTCAGCAATGGCTTAGGATAATTTACTTGCCGAGACTAGATTTTTTTATAAAACATGCCTATATTTTTAAAATAGGTTCAAATTATTAGAAAAAAAAGAGATGCTAAAGTTAGGTACCTAATATTGAAAAAATGTCCTGATTTTCTCAAGTGCTTGGTCTCCAGTGGCTTTCCCTGAAGTCACGAGAAGATGCTTTGTTTCAGGACTGACAAAAACCAGGTCACTTATTTAGGAATCTATTTAAGACACTTACGGGCTTGATTCAGTTCAATTAACAGGTCTACTGTCATGTGAGATGCTGTAGGTTACCCTACCTGTACCCCAGCTACCACTCCAGAATAAGACAGAAAAAACCTGTCATAAATCCTTTTCCATACATGCCAGCTCAGCATGGTAGTCTCATGTATGGAGGGCATCTTGGTGGCACCAGATACCTACGTGTGGGAAATTGAATCTAGCCTTCAGAAAATCCTAGTTTAGATCTAGTTCCTTAAAATTCTGCCTGACAGCATGGATTTTATTTCCAGAAACATATTTTTTCAGGTATTTTTTCACTTGATACTTTCCTTGAAAATGTATGCATATTAATTAGGAAATATTTTATGAAATGGTATGTAGTTACCATGGGTACCTTGTGTTGGGAAGTCTAAGTAACACGTGTATGCAGCATCCTTTGTAAGGTGCAGTGCTAGTGATGACTTAGATTTGAAAGATTCTCTTTATAGAGAAATTTACTATCAAAGTAGAAAAACAAAGCAAAATCGTATTTTTGAGCGAGCAGTTGTTTGCTGAGATACTGTGGAGGTGCAGTCACCTAGGGGAATTTATCCTGTATTGCAGCATGCTAGCAATACGTGTGCTGTACGACCAATTTTACAACAAAACCCTTCAATCAGCAAGGTTACACATAATTTAGAGAAACTGCAGCTGGTTTTACATGGATCTTTATAACATAGGTGATTTTTACAAGGTGATGACATATGTCAACGCTGATGGTGCCAAATCTGTGCTGTTTCCCTGCTATCAGCATTAACATGGATACACTGCCGTGCATTAGCTGACTGTACTCTCAGATCGGTATAGTGTGCCTTGTTTCGAAGGTTAGATACTGTTTTCCAGAGCTGCCGGATCACAGATGGCTCAGCACTCCCAAATTTGCCCGAGGGCTTACGTTAAAAGCCTGGTGCAGACAGTTAGGTTAATAGTTTTCTCCAACTATCGAAATGTGGGTTTTCAATATAAATCTGACCCGCCTTTCAGTCTTCAGGGGAAGCAGGAATCTGTTCATCGGTTCCTGAACCGGGATGTGTGATGGGGCCCTTGGTGGCCTCTTTGGTGGCGATAGCATTAGGAGGTCACCTTTGTTCTCACGGATGCTGCAGTATGTCTCAGGCAGTCAGTGTGAATTACTGTCGTGTTTGGAGGCACAAGGTAAGGGCTAGTATGAAAGGACAAGCACAATAGGAAATATTTCAGCGTGGCAAGGGCTTTCAAATAAATGAATAATATCTGCTAATAATTGGAAACATTTGAGCCAGCTGGTGCAAATAGACTTGATGTCAGTGGAGTGACACTGGTTTTCATCAGCTGGGAATCTGGATTGAATTTGTTCTGGGCTGATTGTCTGGTGGATGAGTTAGCGGAGTACCAGGGCTCAGTTGATCGTATTTTAGTGCTGCGTGTGCCTAATACAATCTTGGCATGAATAACCAGGGAGCTCACAGAGCTGCTGCTGAGGTGCCTTGTCATGAGGCATAATCGAATAATTAATCAGTTATAGATCAATACAAAGCTAATTTAAGGAGACACAGGCTTTGGAAGGGCCTGGAGATTTTGTAGAATCAACATTGATTATAAAGGCTCAAGCTTGTGGCATTTCGGCAGCTAATTTGGGACTGGGCTTCTCCAGTATATGCAAAGGAACGACAGCCTGAAATGTGTTGACAGAGGCCTCACTTGTTCCTTTAATTACTGCACTTTGTCACTGTTCAAAAAACCTGTAGTGCTGTCTGAAATTTGGAGAGGATCAGTTGAATACTCCTGGTGTGTGAGCAAGTAGGACATACTACAAGAATGTAGTATGTAACAAATGTTAAGTATTATGGTCAATAGGCCATGGATCAGGGCTTTTGAAAAGCCACATATTTCCAGTGAGTAGGTTGAGACACCAGATCAAGGCATTAGGCAAAGAGTCTAATCTTGGATACCTGTGTATATGAATTCGTGTTATTTTATCTTGGTATCTTGTAGAAGTACTCTCTTTGCAAGACAGGATGGTTCAAACCATCTCTCCTGTTAGCCGTAGAGGCAACATGTGAGATGCCCTTCCACTTTGTATGTATCTGATGTGGTAGCCAAGGGTGTGGATGTGCATTTAGATGGGAGAACTCTGCTTCTGCACTGTGGGAGCTGTTGGTAAGGGACAGGCTCAATATCCCATGCAGGATCCCTGCTGGGATCCCTCCTACTCTCATTGACTTCAGGGAGAACATTAATATGAGTGGGACCAAACTCATAGTCATTGTACCAAGGTCAGAAAAGGACCGAAGAAGATACAAAGGCAGAAAAAGAAAAAGGAAGAGAATATATATTACTTGGGTCAATGTATGTCTTCCAGCCACAGTACCCAGAGAAAGCTGCCTCATCTCCTGCGGGATTGTGATTAAATGAATTACCTTTGGCTAGATGAAGTGGATGAGGGAGAGCAATAGGTAGCCCAGCTCTTTCCTTACAGGGAAACATGTACGAGAAGAATCAGTCCTGTGCCATCACTGAGGCTAGTCGGAATGGCTTGGACCAGCCTTGACACGTCTCTCATTGCTTTATGTGTGCATGGTCACCCGTGCAGAAAGATGGCTCCCAGGCAGCTGACATCTGAGACACTGAGTGGGTTTGTGAAGAGAAAACAGAGCTTTCCTTCAAGGCAGGTTGGGCAGATGTGCTGGAGGCTGCTGTGATCAGCCAGAGGGGAGACGGGGCTGCAGGCACGAGGCTGTAAGCGTTGGTCCCAGGAAAGACATAGTCGATCTTAAAGGTTTTAAAGCATGGACATACTGAATACTTTGAAACTGTGTGATGAGGAACAGACCGAGGGATTACAGTTAGTAAAGGCCATGCGTGTTTTCTGGGAACTTGAGAAATAGGAAAATAGGAAGAAAGGACAGGCTGACAGGACTGATGGGGCTCCACAGTCCAGGCTGGATTTGCTCAGCGTGGAAGTTGGGAAGGAGGCACCAGCTCCCGCTTTGTATTTCTCCCTGAGCTGCCTGGACTTAGCAGGAAGACATAATACCAGGGATCATTTCAAGGTTTTATCCTGCCTGTATCCTGGGGTATTTTAGTCTTGTAATTGTGAATAAACAAGTTCTCTGTGCGCGTGTGAAGAGCCGTACCCTCTGCCTGAGGATGTATTTGCTTATTCTAGACTCAGGAAGGAGATACATCTTCATCAGAGAGCTTATTCATTTTCTGTAGACAACATGAATAACATGAACAGATCTCTTTCTTTTACCTCTTGCCCCAGGAAGCACAGTTTTCATGACAGCTATTTTGAACTGCAGCATACACAGCTTAGACGGCTTAGAATTTACTTTTGTTTTAAGCTAGGAAACTCTGAGATCAGTCTCTGTACCAGACTGGGGATGTTGTCAGTAGACTAAAGAGTAAGGCAAATTTATGAACTTATATGAATTCATATGTACAGGAAATATGAACAGAAGATGTTTGGATTTCCTGGTCCATTAGAATACGAAGCTGTGTACATAATCAAATCTTTGAAATAAATAGCAAAGCTTGTACGGGTTTGAATACAGTTGGTTCTTGGCAACCGACGCTCAACACTAGCATTTCTTACCGATTTCTAAAATTTGGAGCTGTCGTCTTTCATGGTTTTGTATGACTGCCAACATAAATCCATCTTTGGAAGGTGGGAGGAGAGGTATGGGGAGCTGCCCTTGTAGCTGTTTTCAGGCTTTGCTTCCACTCGTTTCCAGTGTCTGCCATCAGCTAAGCTGGGTGCTTTGGGCCGTAGGGTAAGGAAGGGCCATGTCTGTGTACAAATTCAGGTTCTTACAGCTTCTCAGCACTCTGGGGAAACTTAACTACAAATTTATCTATTAAAAAGCATGGTTTCAGGTCAAGCTGAAATGGTTTCCTGATTAGCTAAAGAAAGCTAAAAAGAAAACCAGTCATTCAGAGAACCTTACACAAGTTTTTGTAAACTCCACAAACTTTACATGCTTGCTTTAGCTGCCATCGCTTGTCTGCGATTTGGCTACAAGCAGTCTTGTTTGCGGTGGTGGCTCCAGGGCTGAACACAGGCAGTCCACAGAGTCCAAGAAATTCCCCCAGAGAAGAGGGGATTCAGGCTTCTAGTCCGAGCAGCCATAATGCAGCTGCGAAGCCATGGTTTATTTCTGGCAATCACTGGTGAAAAGCCTTATCCAGACAAATTCTATGACTTATTTTTCCTGAATCTTTTTTTCAAATACAATTTAAGAATCCACTTACATGGCAACACCTTTGAATTTTGTCTTGGAACAGGTGTGAACTCTTTTCAAGTCTACATGGCCTACAAAGACCTCTACCAAATGTCCGACAGCCAGGTATTGTTCTGAATGCTTTTCATTGCTGTGATCTGTCCTCTCTTCTAATCATCTCTCAACACTTGAGGAGTTGCTGAGGTTGAATCCCAGCGAAACGTTCCCACTGACCTGAGTGGCACTGGGGGAAATGTGCAGTGGGGGTGTTCTCTCTGGAAGGTCAGTGCCAAGCAGTGTTGAAAATGTGCATGTGTTCCTTCAGGTGTATATGACATTTGCTTTCTGCAGACATTTTCTGCTGTCTCCCCACATTGCAGCCACTCAGCACTGCTCAGGATTTTGCCCTCACTGTTACCTGTCAAGAACTCTGGGTCAGAGAGGGAAGAAAAGATGAAGTACTCGAGGCTGTGGCAGTTTTGAGGTCTCAAGAGTTTCTCGGTTGCTGCAAACAGCTAAATAGAGTTGCTCTTTGGGGGAGGTGGCCTTTTCTCATTAGAGCTGGAGATAACAATGAGCTTGTTTGTCCAGAGCTCATTACAGATTCCAGACTCTTCAGCTTTCTCATTCACAAGTAGTAGGTCATTGTAAATGGACAATGGCATCTGTTAGTAGTAATAATGTTTACTTATTCCGTTGAGAAAATGTTTCTTTCATACTTATTCCCAGAGCTATAGCTCTCTGTCTCTTAAATAACTGTTGTTACACCTCCAATACATGTGGTTTTAATTGGAATTTTAGACATAATAATATATAAATATTCTCTGAGAGGCAGTGCCTGTTAAATTCAGCTCCCTGTTGGAATTGCCAAGAGAAATACATCAAAATGTTTAATGTGTGGCTAGACTAATGCCTGTTACCTTGTTTAAATGCACATGTTGCAAGCTGCCTATTCCGACCCGTTCAACACTAGCTGAAGTGCCCTAGTGCAAAAGTGGACACTGAAGAAACCATGTCTTCAGTATTTGATCTGTGTTTGAAAACTGGGCTCCCACGTTACTGAAGTCTGCTTTAAACAGGGAACATATTGGCTGAATACCTTTTGGAAAGAGAACTAAAATTTCAGTAGCTCTGTGCTCAGAAATTCTCAGTAAAAGCAATAGGAAGGGTCAACTATTTCTCTTCTGTATGGATGGGGTTTGAATCTTAGAAAGTGATTTGGAAAAGGATGCTCTAGAGAAAATGTTACAGCTTTTAAATGCAGAATTAAAGATGTTGGTGAAAGCTTGTCACTATCTGCTCTAAGAAGATGGTGCAAAATGCCTGCACGTTGGAGAAGAGGTGCTTTATCTGTACTAAAAGTGTCTGTAGTCCATTGATTATTCCCATTCCATGGGAGTAATTCCGTTTTACATTTGCTAAACCTACAGAAAAGAAACTAAGTCGCTGAACTGAGACCTGCATGGGGGGGCGTGAAGAGGTGGCCCTGCAGTACAAGGAGCTGAGGGAGGCACTATGTCCGAGGGAGATGCAGCCCTGCTTGGGACGTGGCTCAACCCTGTTGAGCCTGTCTCGGCACAGAAGGGCAGAGGCTGTCCTGGGGCTGGCTGGTGTGTAAGGGGGTGGGCAAGTCAACACCTAGCAGAAGAGCTGTGGCTCGGCGTAGAAAGTGGAGAGCGGAAAAGGGAGATAATTGGCTCTTCGCCTCGGTCATTACCAGCATAGAAGGAGCAAAACTGAGATGAACAGAGAATTGTGTTAAGTAATGTGTTTTCCTTATTCAGCAGTGTTTCCTTCTTTGTACTACCTGCAGCTTTATGAAGCCTTTACCTTTCTAAAAAGTCTTGGGGCTGTTATCCTGGTCCATGCTGAAAATGGAGACTTGATAGCTCAGGTGAGTGAACTGTCATGTTTGCTTCACTTTGTGAGAAGATAGACACAAGAGAGGAGAAGTAAACCCCTCCAGTCAGAGTATGGGTAGGAAAAAAGCAACTGCCGGATTAGTGCCTTAATGGGACCTGACATCCCACCCGCTGCTGGTGTAACCTCTGGGGTGAGAGGATGGAGGCCCTTTTGCATGCTTTGGCAGAGCATCCGTGAGGTAGAGCAGCGATCCAGACTGCTCCTTGCCCTGGCAGCAGATGAGGACTGGGTGAGGGGGGCAGAAGGAAGCAGGAAGATCTCTTCTGAATCTGGCAGAGGCAACGAAGCAGCACAACGTAAAGCCTTGCTCAGAGATTTGGGGGACAAGAAGTGGAGCTGGAAAGCTTTATGCTAATGTCTCTTGCTGCAGCTATTAGCATAAGCAGCATAGTGAGTTTGGAGTGGGTGGTAAAGCTCTCAGACCTATTTATTTTTGAGAATATTCTTATAAATCACTGAAGTTTGAGAATAAGAAGCCTCTGTGATCTTCTAAACATTTCAAAAATGTGTGTTAAAGTGTAAGTCATGCTCTTTGAAGATGCCTCTCAGAACCAGGGAACTGGGCTCAAATTCAGTATGTTCCATTAAAATGTCCCAGATCCCCAGTGCAGTCTTGGCAGGTCAGGTCCCCCATGTAGGTACTGTCCTCACTGGAGTGTGCTGTAGCACTGATCTGTGCGACAGAGGTATGCCAAGGACAGCGGTCGATAGTAAACCTCCCACTGGTGTTTCAGAGGCCAGGATTCCCCTATAAAGCAGAATAGGCGGGTTTGGGTGGGTGTTATGACTTTATACATCTGTGGCAGGTGAATCTCTTAAGGCTGTTGCAGACATGTCTCCCTCCCCTGATCCGTTGTACATGTGTGGAGCCTCTCTGAGGTCCCTGAGGGCCCCGAGCGAGCCGACCGATTTATCTGCTGAGCTCTTTATCTGCTGGCTTATCCGCTAAGGACTAGGCTGCAGAGCTGACAGGGAAATTACAATAGCTAAAAGCAAGTTGTCTTTGAGATCTGGAGTAGGGAAGCCACCTTGTCCGTGGTTAAGGGAGAACCTCAAGTGAACTTCCAGTGTTTGGGCAGTGTGTAAGGGCTCTTGCCCACATGGGTTTATTTTTTTATTTTCCCCTTGGTGGGATTCTGTCCTTTATCTGCCTGGTAGGAGTTTACCCTCTTTGAGAGTCTTCTTTCCCTATTCCCTTCAAGTGTGGCCCAAATAACCACTAGGCTCAAAAGTTAACTGGTGAGGAGTCAACAGGCACATACAGTGCAGTTGTGTCCTCCCCTCACTGAAACCAGGTGAAAACCCTCATTTGGATTCAAGAGGGAAGAAAACTTCCTATGAAGTTTAGCATGATTTAAAACTGGCAGAATGTATAATTTGTGGTTTTAATACGACATAAAGTATCCAGTAGAACAAAAATGAATAATAAAAAACATAGTAAGTCAATATTACTGTGGGGATGGCAAAATGAAACAAATCAAATGGCACCCATGATGTTTTGATATGTTGCCCATTAAAATCAAGGCGCACTCGTGGAATTGCATTTCTGATAGAAATCTGTTTCAGTTACATTTTTCTTTGATCAGCTTTAGTATACAGCCATGTACTATGAACATTGGGGACAAAAAAAATGTTAGAAAAAGAGGAAATAGTAAAGAAATGTAAATTATGTTCTATAGCAACAGATTTCTTCACCATTGCCATGTCTCATAAAATCACTCTTTCCTTATGCTTTTATTTAGAAGGATTATTTGGTTAGTGAAAAGAAAGCTGCCTGCAGGGAGGTTTTCCAGGACTATCCTGTGTGAAAATCCAAATTTGATCTTATCAAACTACTATTCTATCTTATTAGCACTATCAAATCCTCTTACAGTGGGTAATTTTATCATATGATCTGATTTTATTACTTCCTTCAAGATGCAAATCTATCCCGCTTTGTGTTCCATTCTTTGCCATCTTGCTATTTTTTGTATTATACAGTTGCAACTTTATTTTATGTTGTATTTTAATTATCTGAAGTCTTTAACTAGCACTGTTCAGAGCTGTTGCATTAATGATTCAGAACAGCTATTTTTAAGAATATGAAAAACTATGATTTTCTAACCAAAATAATCTTAATTACAGAGTCAGATTAATATATCCTTATTAATGCCTCTTCAGCCTTGACTGATTGCAGCAAAGGCAACAATATATGTGAATATTAACTTGCTCAGGTTTTGCTGGAGTATGTTACTAATGTGCGAGCTTTTCGCCCTCAGGGACCTGGAATCAAATATTTATTAGATGACACAGTAAAGTATGTTCGGTAACTTCATCCTGGTCTCTAGGGGATATTTCTCTGTATCACAGAGTCATTACATCTGTTGAACTCGGCTCATTAGAGACGTGTGGGCAGGGTAGGCCAGGGTGGGAGGTACATCAACAGCTCTGGTCCCACTTCTGCTCTGCTGGCAGACCTGGACCAACCTCACATCAGTGAGGCTGACCTCACTGAAGTGGTTGACCACCATTTTCCGCAAAAAGGGAGATTTGTCCCAATACCACTGCTTGACTTTAAATAGGTGAAGCTTTTTGTCTGTTTTAAACAATTTATCTCACTGCTGTGAAGCTGGATAGCACAGATTGTTTCTGACAAACCCCCGTTGGTCTTAAGATGGGCTTTTTGGTGTGGACACACTGCCCTCACAACTAGAGGGCACTGTTTTGCTTTCATGAAAACATAAATTTAGTGATTCACTCTGTAGGAAAAAAGTGTGACAGAAAACTGGACGTCAAAGGCAAGACTTTAGTTGATAAAGTGTCAGCAGTGCTAAAAATTTAATAAAGCCAACAGTGCTTCATGGATTGCAGCCAGAGAGGAACTCGTGCAAGTAAAGAAAGAATCGCAGGCTGGAAATATCTGTAATTACTGTTTACTATATTGATTGAAGCCTGTTCCCTGGGTTGGTGTCTTCGTGTCAAATGAGACTTTCTGGAGGGCAGAAGAGATTTCCGATGGTGCAGCCCAATGGCTCGTGGCACAGATACGCTCTGTCGCACTGCAGTGACAAATCTTCCCCTTAAATCTCTGCTGGCTGCATGGAGCAGATGCCGGGGCGGTATGGCACCAGTTTAGAGCCACTGTTTTCGGTACTCCTCCCCCGGCAGCAGGCTTACGCAGCTGCATTTACATGGACAGAAAAGGCACAGCCAGACAATATGGCTGTTAACCCGCCAGAGGATGCCTGGCGCAAGGGTCTCATCCTGGAGCGGTTGTCAGCATTTATCTGCTGTGTTGCAGGAACAAAAGCGTATCCTGGAGATGGGAATCACTGGACCTGAGGGACATGCCCTGAGCAGGCCCGAGGAGGTAAGAGACTTCACTCACTTTGGCGTTCATGGAAATATTTTGTTGAGCACGCAGTATTGGAGCTTGGCTTCTGTATGTGCAGATGATAGATGGGTGCATGGGGGAAGGCAACAAGCTGCTTCTCCCACTGCCTCTTACAGTATTATTCAAAGCCTTGAAAAGTCCAGGTCCCCTTCAGCCTGTTTGTTTGCCTGAAATACCCTTTTGCTGCCGCAGCAGGTGCGTTCCTGCAGTCCAGGGATGAACATGTTGTTGTACCGCTCAGGAGCCGCAACTCCTGCTGCCCCGGGCATGGGCATGCATGTATTTTTGAGTATGACCCTTGTGATTCGATTTGTGACAACAAAAAAAATGGGCTTATCAGGGTAAAAATCAGCAGTGCATCTTGTGGGTTAAGCTTTGGAGTAACTGCATTCATTAAAATGCTTTGGCTGCAAGCCTCCTCTAAGATGCATGTGTGTGTGTATATGCCATGCATATGTATACGCTCACATATAAATTACGTTTATGCCGGCAGATACATTTGTAGTAGAAATGCAGGCTGTAGAAATGCAAATTAGTGAGAATGGAAAGATGCTGCAAGGCAGCTCATTTTATGCAACTCTCTCATAATAAAAACCAGGCTCTGGCAAGGATCATCTCAGGCATCTGGAAAGGGTTTCTTTAATGAGAAGGAAAAGGTGGAGACATGTGGATATCCCTTAATGTACACAGTTCAGACTGTTAATGGGATGGTGGGGGGCGGTAGTGGGAAGTGACTGCTTTCCTTGAAGACTAAAGAGACAAGGCCCTGGGGATCTCAGGCTAAACTTGAAGAGATTGTTGTGGTTTGCAGATCTTTGTATAACCTCTCCCCAAGCAAAAGGAATCAGCTTAATTGGTCACATTTTCTATTGAACTTTTTATGTACTTTTTCATTTTGCTGTTTAACTTCCACCTAAATTATTCTAAAAGAATAGAGTCGTTTCCTTTTAATGAGAACAAGGGCCTAAAGAAAATCTGCATTTGCAGTTTCCAGAAAGGAATATTGCATCTTTCTGACTGTGCATCTCAGCCCCAGCGCTGAGGTACAGAGGTCCTGTCTCCTTCCCTAGTCTTCTGCGGGCGCGTTTGGGGCTTCCAGAGCAAACGTTGTGATCAAAGTCCCAGGACAACCTGAAGTGACAGTCTGATTTAAGAAAAAATACTTCACAAAACTGTGAAGAATCGAGCCCACGTGGTTTTGGAAGGACTAAATTGCTCAGCTTTTCTAGCACAACTCTTGGAGAGAAATTTCTGTGCCATGGAGTCAGTATTTTCAGTCACAATGGAGTTTTAGATAATAAAATGCCAATACTGTGAGTCCATCTGGGAAGGAGGTATAAAACTGATGAGTGGGGAGAGGAGTCTCCAGAGCCCCTGGGAAACACTGCTCCTCTGTCTGAAGATGACTGCTTTGTGTGCCTACGTCCCAGATGGCTCCCTGGGAGGAGATTGCCTTTATGCTTGCTGACAGAGGGGACTTACTAGGCGATGCTTCAAAGGCTTTTATGGATTATGGGCTAAATTCAGTCCATAGTGCTGAAGTTGCTGTTTGGGAATACTTCACATTCACTGTCATCTTATCCTTATGTAAAGATTGCATAGGGTAAGCTGCCAGGGAGAGCTCAGAGGTTGTCCCTGAGCTGGGGCAATGTTTCCTTGCTTCGTTCTCCTTCCAGTTGCAGGGTAGAAGTCTGAAGCACAAAGGTGGGAGGGAGGTAAGGAGGAGCCCCATCAGCTGCTTGGACTGGACATTTCCTGGGGTGCAGGGAGGCAGGGAGCTGTATTTGTGGTGGGACCGGGGTACCTCGTTGGCGAGTCCAGCCTGGCTGTGGTTACTCCTAATGCGAAGTGTCTGAGGTTGGATTAGCTCCCTCTCTCCCAGCACTGTGTGTGTCTCTATGGAAAAAGCCGAATCAGCCCCTGAAGAGTTCTTGATAAACAGTGAAAAATATGGCTCGGTCCTCCAGTTCATTTTTTCTTCAGCCTGCTTTTGCAGTTAACTTTTTTCCTCCTTTTTTCCCTCAGCTTGAAGCAGAAGCAGTTTTCCGTGCCATCACCATTGCCAGTCGAATAAACTGCCCAGTGTACATCACCAAGGTGATGAGCAAAAGTGCGGCTGATATCATTGCACTGGCCAGAAAGAAAGGTAAGAGACTTCCTTGTCTCACCCAAACTCTGATTATTTTTTTTAATAGAAGATGGGTGGAAAAACCTGTACATCTTGACCCAAATCACAAGATACAGGGAGAGGTTACCAAAGAATGCTAACACCATCACAGACCCTAAATATTCAGGCCTGGGAAAACTGAAGGGAGATACTTCTGCATTTTTCAGTTGAGAAGCTCTTCCCCACAAACTATAAGCACCCCCTGTCCCCTTGAAGATTGTGTTGTAACTCTTCTTTAGCTTGTGATCTCCTTTGCCTTTCCCTTAGACTGCTGTATCTCTGTTCATGGGAGGGAGATATTTTCTTCCTAACAGGGCCAAGCACATCCTCTGTGCCTTTTTGGGGAGTATGTCAGGGTATTGCCCTCTAAGGAGTGGCTTGGGCAGTGAATCTGCTGTTAGAGATGCCTGGTGTTTGTTCCTGGCCTCGCTGCTGGAGGTTGACCCCATCAGATGTGCACAGGGGACACCTGCGGGTTGACACTGCTTGCTGGGGCCATGGAGGAACCCAGGTTACAATGCACCCAAAAGGGGCTTGTGAGCCTGGAGCCAGCTGCGTTTGAAGCTGCATTTGTGAGTCAGGACTGTTCTGGTTGGTGCTACAAAGCGCGTGAGCAATATGGAAGAGCCAAAGAGCAAAATACTGTCTCGATATTTGTATTCTTGGAGCCTTGGAGTATGGTGCTGGGGACCATATGCTGCTATCTGCTGGTGCTGTGCCCAACCTGGGAGTAGTAAAAAGGCGTCTGTCTGCTGGAGCCCATCCTCCATGTAAATGGACTCCGAATTGGAGCAACAGAGAGAGCATGGCTGTGATTAAAACAGTACAAATTAAAACCAGATCTGAACTGTCTCCTTCTGGACTAGAAAGGGAGCTTTGTAAATATGCTGATCAAAAGCATGTGTAGCTCAGAGAGTCTCCTGATTAATTTTTTATCACACAGACAAAGCCAGGGCTGATTAATTTTCTGGGAGCTACACTGGCCATGTAGCAGTGCGTGAATCATACATGGCTGCATGCAGCAAGCAGTATAATGTGCTGAAGAGACAGTGGATTGTAATCAGTTCCTGTATATCTTTGCTTTCCTCAAGGTCCCCTTGTTTTTGGAGAGCCGATCACTGCCAGCTTGGGGACAGATGGGACACATTACTGGAGCAAAAACTGGGCAAAGGCTGCAGCTTTTGTGACCTCTCCACCTCTGAGCCCTGATCCTACCACTCCAGATCACTTAAATTCGCTTTTAGCATGGTAAGAGTTTCATTATTTTTACAGGCTGATGGTCAGGCCAGTGCGAAAGCCACATGGGATGAAGCATCTAGGGATCAGTTAGTTCAGTTTCCTTTAGATCAGTCTCATACGTGAAACAGCAGAGAAGGGCCGTAGAAAACCAGGAATGGTTATAGCCCTGTGTTTAGGCTGTTGGTCAGGTGAGCAGGCATGGACTCTGCAGCTCCTGGTTAGCATGATAGAGAGGTAACTGCTGGCTACTCAGGAATTAGTTCTTTTTCTTTCTGCTTTTCAAGTGCTTCCTGGTTGTACAGCTAGGTAGTGTTTAGCCCAGGACTTTAAAGTGACTTTCTTCCTAGTTCTCTGTTTTCTTCAGCCAAATAGTTAAAATGATCGGATAGCATCCTCACCATCCAGCATAAGCAACAGCCTGGTGGGTAGACCCCCATCTGTGAGAAGAGACTTGGTTTTAGGCTCTGGTCATACCTGGCAAGCACAGCTCCTGAGATCAGGGTTGTCCCTGAGTGCAGAGATTTGTAGAACTGAGAAAAGTTCCCTGGTGCCTTTTTTTTTTTTTTTTTTTTGTCAAAGCTGGTGCGGGGCTCTAACCTGTGAGGACTTTTGAGAATTAGGCTGTCCTAAACTAAATTTTAAGTGTTTGTAGCAGAGTTCAGTGGTTTTAGCTCCTGTGTATTGAAAACTTTTGACGTGGTAGTTTGCCCTCATCTGGGATGGACCAAAGTCATGTAAGTTTACTTGTGTTTAGTTCTTGCAGCCTTGTTTTTACCTTTAGCTTGCCGTGTGTCTTTATAGGTGCCAGGGTCCTCAAGCTGGAAGACAGCAAAGATAAGTGGTACATATAGTGAGGTATGTCAGGTAGGAGAAAGTGGCCAGAGTGGATTACAAAGGAGACTGTCAGGGACTCAGGTGGAGACAGGCTGGTGACTGGAGGCCATCACTTGACAGGATAGAGGTATGGGCTGACTGTCTTCAGGTTGGCAGGGAGAGGATTATCACTAGAGATATGAAAGGAATGTGGACAGCAGAGAAGTGTCTTTCTAATGTAGAAAAGAAGACATCAGTGATGCCTTGCCAGCAACACAGACCGTAAACCCATCCCTCAAAGTATTTCCTGCCTGTAGCCAACTGTGGGTCTTCTTTAGCTTAAGCAAAAGACCATCTGCTTTGAAATGATACAGAAATTCACAGCTGAAGTCCCACCAGGACAGATTGCTAGTGCTGGAGTGAGGAACTCAACTTATCATTCAAAACCTTATTTAACGCCATGTGCTGGCACTCATCTCACCTGCTGCCTCCCCTTTCTAGGGTTTCCAATGCTCTACACAGAGCAGTAGAATTTGGACCCTAAAAGTGACCCCATTGGTCTTCAGAAAACATTTCCTCCTGAGATTAGTTTGCCACGTGAGTAACTGGCAGGCTGTAGGGCCGGCAGCGCCCGTGTGGCTGGGAATAGAAGGCCCCTGCCTGTCATTCGGGCTTGGGCAGAGCTGCCCTTTAGGTGGATGGGCACATACGTGTGATGGGACGCTGCCGTCAATCAGTGCCACTGCTGCAGAACGCACATGTCTCCTTGCACACAGTGGGTCAGGCTGTGCAGTCCACCAAACCCAGGTTTTACCTCAGCCGCCCTAATGATGCTGCATGGACAGCATTATTAATGGATGCACACTGGGGCTCTGAGTTACATGCGGTTCTGGTGAGGATACGCAGGAATTTGTTCTGTTGCGACAGTCTGACGGCAGAAATGGTTTTCCATAATTAAGCTCTCTGTTCCTTAAAATAAGGACAAGTAAGAAAAATGACTTTTCTGGTTTGATCCGTCACTATCAGCACTGTAAAGAGCGCAGCTCATTGTGTGAGGGTAAGGCTCTTAGCCAGCACATGTGAAAGTGTATCAAAATGTTTGACTCTTTATCAGGCATGGCTATATGTTTTCTAGAAGAGAGTCCCAAAATAATAGTATGTGGGTCAAAACAGATGAGCTAAAATAGCAAAAGAATTTTTAGAACTGGAATTCAAATAATGCCTTTTTTTAACACTAACATCAGAAAGGCAAACTGAGGAGTCACTGAAGTTTTCATTATCCTCCAAGCATGCAAAAATGGCTTTTTTTTCTAGTGGCTTAAAGTCCTAGATCTTAAATGACAGCAGCTTAGCCTGCTTTCAGTTTTAATACTTTAAATCTATACTGTGAAACTAAGACAAGAACTGTATATTTTATCAGTCTGCCATGCATTTGTGAGGAGTTTCGTGCAAGGATGTTGGTAAAGACAGTATTTCACTTTTCTATTACACTGTTCATTAGGAGACCAATATTTTACATTCATTAAAAAAATCCTTACAACATTCTTCCTCTGCAAGTACACACCATACTGCTTGTGCTGTTTTCCACAGAAAGTGCTGATTTTTCACTGAAAAGCTGAATGTATAAAAGTCCAGCATGGTCTCATGGGGTTTGCAGATTAGATTTGCCCCATGAGATTTGGTCCTCGTTTCATCGGTGGGCCATGCACCTGAGGTAGCTTTCATCTTCCATGGGGTACTGCTGCGTTGTTGCCGCTGTCATATGCCACCTCTTCTGAACTAGAGGTGTGAGAACTTGGTGCTTCATGGAAGATGTAACCTGCCGTGAAAGCCTTGTTTATGGTGAAGAATAAGATGATGAGGCACTGGTGTGGCATTTAAAGATACACATACGTCCACTGCTCATTCTCACCGCTCCCTCTTTTGGCGATGTTTTCCGTGGTGATCTAGAACTGGAATCTAAATTTGTGGACCAGAATCATTTGGATGTTTCAGAGCTGGAACTTACATAATCAGTTAAAGAAAAGGATGACAGGCTCTTGGGGACATCATCCTTCTGGTGTGATAGAAGAGAAATCGTAGTGTGTTTTAATGTGTTTGACTCCTGTAAACTTAAACTTGTCTCTCAGTTTTTTGATCTGATGCTCATCCCCGTTTGACAGTAGAGCATATCTAGGCAGTAGCGGTTCCCGTGTGCTTAACCAGGAGGTGTTGGGCAGCTCTCGAGCGACGTGCTTCAGCTTCAGAAGTCTTCTGTTGATTAGACCAGGGAGTGCAGTGCATGTCATTAAACGTCGCTAAGTGTCAGAGGAGGGGGAAGATGGAGTTCAGAGGAAGCGACTCCTTTTTATCTTGCAGGTGTAGGAATTAATAGCGTGGTGTAAGAAGCGCAACATAACCTCAGGGAAACGGGCAGTGACACAGGGCCTGGCTGGCATGTTCATGTTTTCATGGTTTTATTCATCAGAGTGCAGAAAAGAGAGAGAGGGTAAGCTGCAGGAAGCTTAGCTGACAGAAGAGCGACAAAAAGGAAGAAATGGCATTGCAACCTTCCGACTTTATTACTGTGTTAGAATGAATGCATGTTTAACTGATGGATTTGGTGTAATCCTATGCAGTAACACCAGGCAGTCATTAATAATGAGGAATAGCTAAAACATAGCTGCCTTTTCACTATTAAATATATGGGTTTGGCTTCTGCTAAAAACTGGATGGATGGATGGATGGATGGATGGATGGATGGATGGATGGATGAGTGCATGGTGAAAAACCAGAATAGAGGCCAAAGGTTCTTCTCTGACTGTCAGCAATCATTAGGTTTGGCAGCCCGGAAAATTGCATTAGAATTATTGATGTGTGACCCTTTTTCCTCTGTACTTGGCTATTTGTTAGCTTGCTGGAATCTAAATTTCTGAACTGGAATCATTCGGATATTTCAGAGCTGGAACTTACATAATCAGTTAAAGAAAAGGATGACAGGCTCTTGGGGACATCATCCTTCTGGTGTGATAGAAGAGAAATTGTAGTGTGTTTTAATGTGTTTGACTCCTGTAAACTCAATAAAGACCTAAAAATATCATCTGTTTCCTGTGTATATTGAAGAACCTATATTTTTTTTGTCTTTCTATTTTTGCAAGATTCTGCATATTGGTTATTTTCTTCTTCCTTATTCCTGAGAGCAGCTGTGATCCAGTTCTGCTCTCTGCAAGAAAATTTCCTCTAGGCTGAAAAAAATGACTTCTTAAATAAAAGCATTATTATTTGGTAGCTCTTTTTATGTTTTATTCCATGCCTTTTTCTGTGCAAAACCTGTAAGTTGGATAAATCCAAAGCATGTATTTGACTTGCACTATGCCTTTCTTTGTTTAATTAGAAGACTACCTGACAAAAAACTTTCCTTCTTTTTTTATTTTCATGGTTCTGTTTTGGAAGGTCAGACACGAAATATTTGTGTAAGAACTGCAAGAAAAATGTATGTGCAGGGGAGAGATACAAGGAAACAAGCTTGATGCTCATGACTTTGCATTGTAAAATCTGCCATTATTTTTCAGCATGGTTATGAATTAATTTACCTTGAGAGTGGCAGACATTTCATGCAAGCTTCTGATCATATCCTTAATCCTGGAATAATCCTTTGTCCTGGTTAGTGGGCTTGTGCCTGATCTCTGTCGATAAGCAGCTGGAAACCCGGGGGAGCCGTAATCTGGGAGTTCAGGGTGCTCCTGGGGGAAAGTGGAGATGTCCAATGCCATTGTTGCTCTTCAGTGATCTGTAGCCAACATGTAAAGGCTGCTGACGTGATTTACAGCCTGTGCCCCTGGGGTGTAGCTCGAAAGGTCCATTCACATCTAGTCTGAGACCAAGGTAACCTTCGTGACGCCTGGTCTAAACCTTCTGTGTGTTAACTCCACAGTGGGGACCTGCAGGTGACGGGAAGTGGACATTGCCCGTATAGCACTGCCCAGAAAGCCATTGGAAAGGACAACTTCACTATGATTCCTGAAGGGGTCAATGGAATTGAGGAAAGAATGACTGTTGTCTGGGACAAGGCTGTAGTAAGTAATTACTTACTTTTATGGACTAAAAAGAAATTGAGTGTTGGTTGAATAATGAAAGCCAGGAGACTCTTGGCCAGTACTTAAGTGACTTTCTAATATATTTCTGGCAATTCCCTGAGAGAGAGCTACTATGAGGTGAAATGCTTATTTCAAAAACCTTCTCCAGTGTTAATAAACTCAGAGCTGTGTTTCACTTTTGACAGTGCAACACCATCACGTTTTATTAGATCTGAGGCTTCACAGACGACACCGCTCGATTTTCCAGTGGTGTCGGAGTGGATGCTTCTCAGAGATGTAGGATCTGGAGCAGTTTAATGACTTTGAAGCGGACCCCATATAAACGTGATGAATGGATTGTTTGAATTTGGGAAGTGGCTCATCGTTTTTGAGAAATTACAAATGGATGGCAGCCGAGCCTGAGGCTAGACTGTAAAATGCTTTGAAGGAGAACATTGCATGTAATTCATACTGGCATATTTTGCGGTGGGGTGCCGGTATAAGTTAGCAATTTTTTGATAGTTCCCTGGATCCTAATATATAATGCTACTCTCCCTCCACTGTCAGTCTTCACATATGCACCCATTCTCTCACACACACACACGCACTCACTCATTACATTACACTGTATGGCACTCAGATGCATACTGCAAACTGGGAAGTGGTAGTATTTACAATGCTCTCATGAGCACTTTTCCCAGACTGTGTTTAACACCCAGGGACTGCTATTAAGATTCCAAGCACAGAAGCAGCTTCGAATATCTGCCATGTAGGAGCAAAGCGGGAGCAAGCACAGTGCAGCCAGCCAGTGCTGTTTCCCTTTTGTTACTCCCACAAAGGGTAGGAGCTGCAGCACGGGCTGCAATAGGGGATTTACATGTGGTAACATTCAGTCCTGGACCACCAAGTAGCTTATATTTTGCAAATCTCATGTTTTACCAGGCAGGAAATAAGTGTTTACTTAATATTAAAAAGTCTGGCACTCTTGTTCTTCCTTGGAACGTTGCTCTTGCTTATCGCCAGGGAAGACCCCAAAATAGTCTACTGAAAAATCAAGATGCTGCTGTGTGCAGCTGCTATTAAGCCATCACTGACTGTGTAAAAAGTTCAGTTGGTGGTGCCATTTCTCCAGGCAAGGACTTTGTAACTGCAGTTGTATTACTTAGATTTATAGGTTTGGTAATACTAATAGTAGAATGGACTTAATCTGCAAGAAATGTTTCTAGAAGAGTCTGAATCTTGATCTTTTATTGAATCTATAATACTCATGTAAGTTTCTCTCTTTTAAAATCGTTAAAAACATTTAAATGGAAATTACCAGGACTAGCAACAAAACCACTTGGGCATCAGTGTGTAAAGAAAGGGACCTTAGATAACTGAGCAACCTGATGGTATCATCTGCATTAAGGTTTTATTGGCTGTTCTTTGGGGTGCCAGGAGTAACACATTCACTTACTTGAAACTCCCAAGTGACGTGCCTTGTATAAAACCCTGCTTGATAAAACCTATGTTTCTTGCGCCATCGCCTTATATATGAACCACATGCCTTCCCATATTTCCCTGATCATTCGGCACTCTGAATAGTAAATTCCCATTTTATAAGCATGTTTTGCTCAAGTCACATTGTTTTTAGGCCACAGGTAAGATGGACGAGAGCCAGTTTGTAGCTGTCACCAGCACCAATGCTGCCAAAATCTTTAATCTGTACCCAAGAAAAGGCCGGATTGCTGTAGGATCCGATGCTGATGTGGTTATTTGGGACCCTGATAAGGTGAAGACTATAACAGCTAAAAGCCATAAATCGGTAAGGAGAAAAGGAAAACCAGCAAGAAGAAAGAAATGCCACTGTTGCTTTTCAAATGTTGATCTAATTCGTGTGAACGCCAAATATATGGGATATAGAGGAGTGATGTAACTGTCTACTCCTACTCTGAAATGGGTAAATATTTCAGAAGATGAAAGTATTGAAATCTTGCATTGGAAGCACTGGGATCAGGAAGGATTTCTTTTCTCTCTGCATATACCATTGCATTATTTTTTGCATGCTTGTGGCAGATCTGTAATGAGGTGTGAATTAGCAGGTCTGCAGCTGTAAAGCTGAGATGATAAATTTAAAACCAGGTCACTTTTTTTGCTTACCTGAAAAGCACCTGATGTAATAAATCACGCGATTGAATTAACAGCGTTCTAAGTTATGACGTGATTAAATATTTTGATAATACAGCTCTGAGCAGCTTCATGGCTGGGATTTTCCATTTGGTTACAAAGCTTTGCGGCATACTTCTCTGCCCTTAGTACAGAGTACCAGTGACTCACAGTTGCTTCGATTTTGATTGTGACAGGTTTTATCTTACGTGTTGTGTATCTCAGAGTTGTTATCTTATTGCTCGGTGCTTGGTGAAAATAGAGAATTCTTCCAAACGTTTTACTGGAAATCCAGTAATACGGCTTATATTAAAAAGGCACAAACCTTTAGAAACTTTTAAAAAGTGAGTTTAGGTGATTTGGTTTCTATTTCTCTGTCTTGGGATCTCAGTATTTTCAAGAAAGTAATAATCACCTGCCCTTTGACCGTCATTCCCATTTAGATTCAGGCTTTCCTGGTCCTATCTTGGCTTTTTTCAGACAGAAATATGCGTGCTGGCCCCTTTGAAATTCCCTTAGACAGTCAGAGCGCGTGCGTGGTGGGACCGTGTCCTGTGGGTATCTGGCACCTGAATCACAATTTTCCTTCTTAATAAGGCTCTAGCATTTCTAGAGGCACTGGATAAATATGGAAAGTCCTGAGATGACAAATGAGATAAAGCCCTGATGGAAAGGAAAAGCGTGATCCAGGGAAGTCTTATCAGAGGGATTTTTAAAATCATTTCACATTGAAATGCATTGCTTTTCCTTCAGATAAAAAGATTTTATACACCTCTTAAAGGCAGTTGTCTAAAACTGTAACTACAAATACAGATTATAAGTTCCTACCTGAAAGAGATCTTGTACTGAACTTGCCGTGACTGTCGGTTGATCCCCAGGCCATTGAGTACAACATTTTTGAAGGAATGGAGTGCCATGGTGCCCCACTTGTGGTCATAAGCCAAGGGAAAATTGTGTTTGAAGATGGAAATCTGCACGTAAATAAGGGAATGGGCCGCTTCATCCCTCGCAAACCTTTCCCTGAGTATCTTTACCAACGCATCAAAATCAGGAATAAGGTAATGTCAGGTATTATTTAATCTTCTTTGTAGCCATAAACTCTTGGAACCACAGCAGCATATGGGGTTTTGTTATTATTGTGCTAATATGAGTCCGTATCAGATGGACAATATATGACTTGTTCAAAATGTGACCAAAAACCTGCTTCCTCTGCAGATGTGAACTGATGTAACTTAACACCGTGAGCTTCAGTGGGTAGAGCATATAATTGCCAGTTGTGCATAATTGCCTCATGTCCAGCTGCACACGCTTTTGGAGGGAGGTGGAATAGTGATAGAATTTACTTTTAGTTAAAATTCAGGAAAAAGAGAAAGCTTCTTTGAGAGGAGGGTTCACCAGAAGAAGAACAGGTTTTAAATTGCTGCTAAGCTTTGCATACTGAACAGCCACACTGCAGAGAAGAAAAAAGCACATAAGCCAGAGATGCTCAGTGTATTTGGCATCTCTGAACCCTTGTTGATGCATTCGCTGAACTGCGTATTAGCAGCATTCACAGCTCAGAAAACTTTTCTCTTGTGCTTAATAAAAAGCTTGGGAAATGACCAGTATTAACACTGGGTCACTTCTGGTTTTGAATTGTATCAGTGCTCCTCTGTTGAAATCCAATTGGCTCGGCACTAGTTCGGGGTTATTTGGGAATTGCTTCTTGCCACTGAGCAAGAAAGTCACTGTGTGAGGACAGGTAACAAGACAAATTGACTAAACCCCATATTTTGTTCCACCAAGCATATATCATAGCTTGTGGGGGTGGCAGCGGAAATTAAGTTTACGAGCAGGTTGATAGTTTTTATCTTTCATCATTTGTCATACAAATTCTGTCAAGCTGTGGAATACAAAAGGTCTGCTCTTCTAATGAGAAAAGGCACTATAAAAATCAAATTAACCTGCAAAAGTTTTGCAAAATACCAATAAGTATTGCACTTTTTTGTATTATGCACGTAGAGGACATGGGCCACCTTCTTCACACTCGCCTCTCAAGGGTTTAGCGCATGGGAGTGCTATATAAATTAAATTAATATAGTCTGATAGTTATATATAATATGTTCATATAATACTGTAATATAAATATATATATTAATTATATGACTATCGTTTCAGTAGTGAAAACACCACTTGAAAAACAAATATCAGAGTGGTGTCTTATACCAGGATTAGGCACAAAAGTAAGTGGACTAAGTAACCTGCACCTTGCCAGTGGGCCTGGACTTCGGGAGAGACCTTTGATTTTGTATACTTAGGGAAAGGTCTGCAAAAGGACCAAGAAAAGGACTGCTATTTTTGCTCTTGCAGCTCCCTCTGCTGCCTGCCGAGAGGAAGGGAGAGCAGATTCATGTCCGCGTTTCTTTTCCCACTGTCAAATTTAATCGATTGGAAATACTTAGAAAAACCCAGTGACGGTCACATCAGGCACCATTTGAATATGTCACTGCACAGCGAAGGAATATAGAGAAAAGGTGTCAAACAAGGGGCTGCAAAGCTGTAACTGGCACAGGGTAGCAGTACAAATTTATCCCTGGAGCAGGGATGGCTGTATAAATTCCTGCCTTTGCGGGGGTGTCCCCGTGAGATGGCTTCATTGCTGTGATCGGCACCCGCTCCCTTCTGGGCATTCGTTTTGGCTCAGCCTGTGAGACAGTGGCTCTTCTGAGCCTGATGTCCCCGTCACTGACAGCAAGGAAGATGCATTGATTTCTGTACGAGCTGGATGAAACCCCTGTGAATAGTGTCCTTCCTGTACAGTATTTTAATTTCACTGTTAACCTGTTGGGGAAATGGCTCTGAAACAAATCTGGTAAGCCACATCTTTCTGGTGAGCTTTGGTGAGCTTTGGATTCTGTGATTTAACAGCTTCAGTCTTCAGGCTTTTCCTGAAAATTGGAACTTTTTTTAAAATATATTATTTCTGAGATTCCTGTTATTTTAACGCCAGTGAGACTGTTTTGTTTGTCTTTTCTCATATTCCTCATAGGGATTGTACAGGGATAAAATCTAGAGACCTCAAACTGAAATCAGAGCTCAAATGACAGATACTCTGTTGACAAACAATGAAAGATGGGTCCCATGCCACAGTCTAGCGTATAATTGCTTTTCTAGTTTATGACAAGAAGTGGAAACTTCTGAAATTTTAATTTAAAAGTTGCCACCGCTTTTTAACGAGGTCTAATGTGGATAATGAGATATCTGAAGGGGAGGAGCAGAGAAAATACAGGTAGGAGTGAAATTGCTGCAGTTGGTATTGTGGGTCTCAGTCTTGCGACAACCAAAGAGGGATTCCGCAGCTGAACCAGCCCTGCTGAACACCTCTGAAGGGAGAAAGCTGTTGGTGGCTGATCTTAAAATAATCATCTTAGGTCAGACCTGTTGTTCATTTGAATCCCATTTCTCCCCATTGACTGTGAAGGAAACCTAATAAGGATCTCTCTCCTACAATTTTTNAATTCAGCTAATGCAGAATATAGCTCTGTGCTCAGTTGTCTCTGCCTACAGGGAGGACTATCATTAGGGAGCATTACCAGAGCATTCAGTGTCTGGATTTTTATTCTCTTCTTGATCTAGGTGGGAGGACTGCAAGGAGTCTCCAGAGGAATGTATGATGGGCCCGTGTATGAAATCCCAGCTACGCCAAAATACGCAACTCCTGCACCCTCAACTAAATCCTCTCCTGCCAAAAACCAGCCCCCACCAATCAGAAACCTCCATCAATCCAATTTTAGCTTATCAGGTAAGTCAGCCTAACTCATCAGAAATGTTTTAAAGCCCTGAGTATGGATTATTGGTGATAAATTTCAATTATAATTACCTCTTTAATCAAATACGAAAGGATTATATATACTCACATACATGCATTTACTCACATATATATATGTATGTGTATATATATGTTTTTATACATTCTTTCTCTAGGAATATTTTACAAATTGCAAAAAATGTTTGCAATCTAAATGTTTTTTCTGCATGTAGTCTTTTAATATTTACCTGGCCCATTACAGTTAGCTGAGGTCTCTGATTGATGTGACCGGGGCCCTTTGGTTGTACGTACAGCTGATGGGACTTGGGTCTGGTGCAACCCACGTCACTCAGATATCTTGGATTTCTTTCTTTCTGCATCACCAGAAACTGCTCAACATGGAAACCTCAACTGTCCTTGTCCATGGTTGGCCAACCATGTGCAGAAACTATTCATATACAGATTAGAGTATTTCTTGTCCTCTTTGCTTCTGGTGCCCAAAACATTTTCCACGGTACATAAGAAACACACTGGAAAACCATCCTTTGGGGTTGCTGGAAATAATTATTGTCTTTTGAAGATAATTACAAGTGTGTCAAATCCTTACACTTCAAAAGTCTACAGCCCAATTCGTAAATAAATGGCTTCTTATGATGTTATGAAAGTCACTGGATTTTCTCCCCTGTGTGAGCCGATGGTGTTTTCCTCCCTGACAGATCCTGTCTTTAGGAACTAAATGAAACTTCTGGAAGAAAGCCCAAGGAGAGCAAATATTTTTAAAACCCTCCTAGTGAGTTAAAGTATATTTTTGCCTGTACACCTGGGGCCATGGTGAGCACATACAGATATGTAAAGCTATATAAAGCAAAAAAAGGGCTTTGAAATTTGACTTCTAGTAATAATAACAGATAAGTGGGATTTTCATAAGCATCTGAAGCTGTGGTTTCACAACCTACTGGTGGATCTAGGTACTACCAAGGCACCTAGTGGTATGAATTTCATCCGAATCAGGCAAACGCACATTACTGTTTTCTTACTAGATTAAGCAGAACCAGAGACTACGATAGCATTTAAAATGATCCTACACTTTTACGGTAGTCTTACATTGCCTTTAGGAAGCTGAGTGTGATCAGACAATATTTAGCATGGCAGAAAGCTTGCTGTCACCTTAAGCTTGACCTTTCAACGTTGTTAAAAGCAATTTGAAGTGGGATGAGTTTACATCGGTTCAATGCTACTTGCCTCATGGATTTATGATCACTAACATCAGATTTACTGTACTGTTGACTCAGTGGGGACAGATATGATAAATCATCGAGTCAGGTTTGAAAAATCCACTCTGCACATACGTGTTTCGGGTCTTTTTTTTCTAATTAAAACAGTATTTTCTGTCAGGGTCTGATCTCATGAAGGGAATGCAGTCTGTAGGCTGCCATCCCTGCATAGGCTCTTCAAGTCAGTAGAAAACAATTCCCCATGTAGGATGAGCATCAATCTGTTCCCAAACATTTCAGCCTACACTTCTCATTGAAGACAACTGGAGTTAGGCACAGAAACATGCCTTGAAGGTCTGTTTAGCACTTCAGTCAGGGGTCTGGCTCCAGAGAAACCTGCTGATGGTGATGTGAAGGGCACATAGCTGGAACTAGCCAGGTAACATCGCACCGCTGGTTTTTTTTTCCTTTTCATAGCTGTGTTTCCCGATTTTTCTCTTGCTGCAGGAGCTCAGATAGATGACAATAACCCACGCCGTACTGGCCACCGCATCGTGGCACCTCCTGGTGGTCGCTCTAATATTACCAGTCTTGGCTGAAAAATGATGGACAGAAACACAAGGATGAAGGATCGTGGGAATCATGTCCGTTCCCTTCAATATCTGTGTTATTGAACCCACAGTTTTATTTGGTACTAATGGAAATAAAAAATGAAATGTCTTTCTTTTTTTTTGTATAGGAAGAGGTGATAATAGTGTGGTGTGTTTGCTTGGAACTACTTGCCTCACAATTGTGCTTTCATGCCATAGTCACCTTAAAGCATGGTGCTTCCATTGCCCCTTTAGTGACTACAGGTTTTAGCTTCGTCTCGTAACTGAATGATGGTTCCTTTGCACCCTTTTGCTGTATTAGAGTAGTTAATGCATGTTACTGAGTTATTTATGCAAGTTGCATTCTGTGAGTGAGTCCCTTTGGAACACGTTGCCAACAATTGACTAGACACGATGCCAAGATTAATGTCCGTATTTGAGAAACACCACCAAAAACACTTATGAAGGAAGAAAATGGCCATCTTGAAAGTATGTAGTAGAGTAGTATACGCAGCTTCTGTTTCATCTTTAATTTATTATAAACCCAAGAAGCACTTCTCTCAGACACAGAAAATTTTCAGGACACGTAATGACAAATGGTCTCTGTAGCACCTGTCTGTTCCCACTCGGTACGTTCCAAGTCTGTGTCCTTCTTGTTTCCATTTTAGACACAGCCATAATTTATACATACCAATGCCATTGCCACCCCTGCAGGGATGTCTCCACCTGGGCAGTAGTGCTCTCCTTCTGCATGAGATTTTTGGTACTTACAGATAATCCAAGTTGCCGTCGGATTTTTAAAGTTTTTTGTACAAAGTTTTTCCTTTGTAATCACATGCATTTTTACTTACTCTACCGTATCAAGATCTACTAGTCGTGGTTCAATTTCTGAATTCAAAGCTTGTGAAATAAAGGAAATGAATTGATGGGTAAGCGTCTTCCTCTGCTTTCCAGTGCTGTTGCTCCGTGATTGAAAATTTAGAATGGAGAAACTCAGGAGAAATTGTCTTTTAGGTTGACATCATGTGAAAGAAGGAACCTCTTTAGATCACAAGGGTGTTAAATGTATAGATGTCTGCATATGCATACTATAGCGTGCTGTAATCTCTATTAATTAAATAGAGCTCACAGTAAAAATATACTTACCGTTTACATTGCTGCAGACTCAGTTTTGGCCAAATGAGACCTAAACTATCTTTTTCCTAAGACCTCTAAGAATGCGTCTGATTTGCTTGAAATGGTGGTTGATTGCCATCATCTTCCTCTGTAGCACAGAACCACTGTGCAGTGCTCCAGTTTGACCTAAGCTGTCTTTGACTTAATACTGGTTTTCCGTGCTGACTGAACCGGGACAGTGTTTAGGCACGACATGAACAAGCCATGCTGCAGGTAAGGTGAGGGAAGTGAACTTGTATTCTCTCTCTGAGAGTGAAGGAAATGCTTTCTCCTTGTCTTTCCCAGTCTCTCGCCAACTATGTAAAGAAGCCTTTTCTATCGCTTTTTACTTGTCTGAGTGTGTTGCAGATGTCGTGGGGGGTGTGGGCTACGGTGGAGGGTGGGGTGCTACGAAATTAAGCTGGTCAGCAAAACACCTCCCCTTGGCCTTCTACCACTTTGCCCTTGTCTACACTACAAAGCTGCACCTCCAGCTTGCCCGGGAAAGGAACCGCTACCCTGGAAAACTCCATTTTGTCAGCCTGCTCTGAGAACCTGGCAGCAGAGCTGGTTGGAATAGCCAGCTTTTCTTTTGGCTTCGGCTTTGATCTGAACCAGTGAAGAAACGCTGCAATTCAGCCTGCAGTGAACTGAATTGATTGCTCCCAAAATAAGAGAAAAATAAAGCTTTTCATGAACAATCCCTTCTGCCAAGGATTCAAATTCATATTTCATATCCTCATCCTTCATAGTGCCCTCACCCCTATGCCTGCTTGCTCACTTGGTGGTTCAGGTATTTTATATGAAGTAAAGTATCACTAGCAGAGAAGCCTGAAGGCAACCTGTCCTGGAATACCCCACAGCCTAGCAGGTAAGGCAATCCTGAAATGCCAAGTCTCCATCTCCACTGTCCTATTCCAACCCATTTGCTGTGAGCGTTGACAGAGCCAGCAACAGTTCTGGTAATCTAACCCTGACAACAAAAATAAAGGTGTCTTGTGAAACTATGCAGCTGCTGGTTAGTTTCCTTAGTGATTTTCTTGTGTGTGTTTGTGCAAGTAGCAATGGTTGTTCACCTCTGAGTAAAACTACTCAATGTACAAGGTTTGTCACACTTGAGGTGACAGAAAAGATTGTTGTGTAACTACTACTGACAAATTCCACTTTTCCTACATGCTAAACGACATCCTAAACTGAAGAACCCTTTGCCTACAAGCTAGTCAAGATCCACTTGTTAACATGCATTTCTTTTTCCACGGTGAAGTATCTGTGAATAAATACGTGTGAGTGTTTGGGACGCACTTCAGGGTTCAGTGCTTCTGTGCGAACAAGACTGTGCTTGTCAGGTCAATGTAATTCTGCTATGATTTCTCCAAGGAGAAATATGCTAGCGTGCCCGTAGTGTTCGTAAGCCCCTGCAGTCTGACTGCTGCTCCCGTGCTACTGCTCAGGGACAGCCTACAGGAAGCCTGTAGATCCTGTCCTGTGCTGGGGTCTCTCCACTCTGGACAAGCAATACTACCTGGATGTGATTTAAACGGCTTTTTTTTTGGAGCCAGTTACCTTACTGCATGGTCACCAGGTGAGCTGAAGGATGCCTCACTTGGATGGTTACTGTGATACACCGTCGCAGAGCTGGCACGTGCCATTGCTAATGGGGGTTTAAACCAAGCAAAGTAAGTGGTGCTTCTCTTACCACTTGGAGGCCTATTTCACAGCAATGCCCCCACCCCCACATCGCTAACCTGTCCTTAAAAAAATGAAACAGTAACAGTAAATAAAATGTGGATTAGCTGGTGACCCTGAATACATCTGCAGAATAGGAAACTATACTTGAGTTTGCTCCCTTGTAAGAGCACCAAGCTGGAAGATGTTCATTTCGTGAACTTGAGGGTGGGGAGCTGCTGTTAACTACAACAAGAAAGCAGTGCAAAGATTTCATGGTTTTTGAATCATTAAGCTTCTAAAAATTTGCAGTGGGGCTATGACCTTTTAATACCCAATATAGTCATAGTGATGTAAAACTGGGTGTTCCCTATTCCCATTTGCAGACCCCTTAAAATTGGTCCCTATGACCAGTCTGAGGAATATCTTTGTCAATCAAGTGATGTGGAAGAGAAGGCTGGATCCACGGATTGTTTCCTGAGTGACAGTTTGGACCAGTTTGTCTTGTGTTTGTCTGCTACAGAGCAATGCAGTTACATGTTTGAATTTTAGTGTTTGTAGCAAAGCCTATTAATTATGATGCTAAGACTGTACCAAAACTGACAGCTGTCCCGGTCATTAAATGTTTCTCTTAGCAATACACTGATCTTCATCCATAAGAACTAAAAATGCAGACTGGACCAGCTCAGATGACCATGTTCTCTGGGTTCCAGTAGCCAACAACATAAGCTTAAAGCAGACCAGAAGAAAAGAGCAAACATATAATGCTAATATTCCTCTGAGTGTTTCCCTGACTTCCAGTGCCTTGCAATTTCTTGAGAAGTAGCAGCATCTTTGTACTCTGTGGCCATCAATGGAATTTTCTGCCATGACTTAGTCTGCCCAGGCACTTTTAAACCCATGTAAAATCTTGGCATTTATGGCTTCCTGGAGCAAGGAGCTGCACAGCTTAACGCACAATGACAAACTGCCTCCTTTTGACTCTGCCATCACCGTCAAGCTAGTCTATTTGGCACCAGTCAATTCTTGCCATGTAGACCTGCCCAGTATTAAATCTCAGTCATTTGAAGAAACAGTTTTGAGGATAGTTTTCCACCACAATTTTGGTGAACTTTGCACAAGCTTTCCAGGTGTGTTTCAGTGACGATAGTGAGGGGTATTCAATTAAAAAAAGGCATGGAGAGCCTTATAATACAGTAAAAATAGAGTTTGAGTTCAGATGGAAGAAACATGACCAAAAAGCTGTTGTACGTAAGGATCTCTGGACGTCAGAATGGCTCCCAAAGACTGCTGTAGATGCCATGATGGAGCGAGTGAACATGCTAACCTGGTGCTTGCCCTGGTATTGGGTTATGGTGTGCACAGGTTGGATCAAAGGAGCTTTATATTTGACTTTTACACTTAGGAGCGCTTATTTATGTCAGGAATGAAACTGCCCATACTGCACAGGAGCTGGCACCAGCTTGAAGGTCCCAAGTTTTAAGTTGCTCACCTCTTCAGTGTGACCCAGGCTGCTTTTCAGCAAGACTTCAGTATGACAAGGCTTTCCACATTTTTCTACAGCAGAGAGACCACTGAGATGGGCTGTTTTGATTCTTTCATGATAAACAATGCGCTCAATGACTCTTAACACCATGTCTAGAATTGCTTGAGCTACACCCTTGTCATAAAGCTGTGAATGAGATTGAACACACTCATGAAATGTTGCAATAGTTGTTACCCTTGATGTTAAGGAGGAAAAAAGCATGGTATTTTTCCCCTAAATTTCTGCAGCAAGTGCTTTTGATATGTACCTACAAAGCATGATCAAAGCTCCTTGTAAGCCTCTCCTGACCAAACTAAAGAGAGTGCTTTATAGATTTACATTATAAAGCAAGTGTTTTGAGCTATGATTGGCACCCAGGTATTTCCATTTTCCCCTGTCTGACATCCCCTATGCTGGAAACTGCTCTCAGCTGGCAAAACTGCTTAGCAGTTTATGTCCCAGGGACTCTCTAGGCACAATCTCTGTCTCGTAAGCAATTTCTACCATCCCTTAAAACGGAGGGAAGGTACAAAGCTGGTGGAGGTGGGGGAAATGACACACGCACCAACCATTTCATTAACAGATCAGCAGGACAGATTTAGGTTGGAAGAGGTATCACCTGGAGTCCAGTCTCCTACTCAAAGCAGGGCTAACTTCAAAGTTAGGCTGATCAGGACCTTGTCCAGCTGAGTGTTGAAACTCTCCAAGGATGGATGTTCTGCATCTCCTCTGAACTACCTCCTCCAGTGATTCACCCATTTCACAGAGAGAATCTTTTCTTCCTCATGAGTAATTGGACCTTCTCTGCTGAAACTTGTGACTGTTGCAATGAGCTGTGCCTGTTTGGCCGGTGATAAAGTATTTCACAGCATCACAAAAAAAATCTCGCTCTCAGTACTGTTCTGTGTTGGCTTTGAAATAAACAGTCACATGGATTTAAACTGAACTGAGGGGCCAGAGGTAGAAAAAAAATATCACTCTGTAATGACGATGACAGGAGATGGGAAGGAGCTCTTCAGCATCAGGGTGCAGATACTCACTTTTACTATGGTTAAAACAACACAGCATAATATTTGAATAGTGGTTAACCAAAAAGCAACTGTTGTGACCTTAGCTTGGCCTTTGCTACACTTGTTTCTTGGTCTAATAAAACCCTTTCTCGTTCAGTATGTGCATCACCGACAGGGAGTGCTGTTAAGTAAGTGCCATGACATGCATGAAATCTGCACATGACTTCAAACAGACAGCAAATCCATGGAATAACTCAAGGACACTGAGAAGTTGGTAAGAGGGGCGAGGAAGCTAACATGACTTTGTGGGAGAAGAGAAGAAACACCTGTTTGTAGAAATTCCAGCACAGGGATGTCAGACAGACAGAGCAGGGAGGTGAGCAGGGAGGTGCCGCACTCACCACCAGGGGCTGTGAGGACTCATGGGGGTCCCACTGCGAGGCAGCACCCTCCCTGGCTCCTTCACGGTGCTCCCTGCCCGTTGCCTCTGCCAGCAAGAGGATGAAAACCCTGCTAACTGCCCAGGAGAGGGCACTGCTGCCCTGCTTTTGGGATAATCTGAATCTTTCCACATTTTCTAAGGGAGAGGAAAAAAACATTTCAGTCCTGCCTAGCCAAAGGAGTCACAGTGCATCCAGGGAGACCCTGCTCGGGTAATTAGAGACCCCACTTGGGTGATGAGAGACCCTGCTCGGGTGATTACCTTGCACCCTGTGACGGGAGCTGCTGCTGCGCCGCGTGGTTTAAAACATCACCAACTCTAATAGTAAAAGCTTCCTTCTTGCTATTTGTATAGAGTGTGCTGCAGAATTAAGATGTTCAGAGGTAAACAGGCTGCCTCTGTTTAAAAAAGAAGCCCAACAAGCAGCAACTAAAATGTCTCGATCAGGAAGGTAGAGACACCATAGAGACCAATTGCTGAAATATCAGAATCAAATGCTTGAAGTGCTACAGTTTAGAAAAAATAGTATTTTTACAATGATTGAGGTGAAAATCGGCCCTTTAACAATTGTGCGTAATATGCCTGGCAAAGTCACTGTTATCTGAGCTAAACTGCGTAACTGATACAATGTTTTCCATCATGCACCGGACAGTCTTTTAGTTGGCAAAATGTATGTTCATTTTAAAAAGATGGAAAATTTTCATTTCATGAAGACTGTAAGATGGCTTAGTGGGGAAATTTATTACACAATACAGGTGCTCTGTACAGCCAGTAAGAACTATCTGCTTTGCATAACAAGAAGAATTCCCATAAGAAACATAATGAGCATAACCAAGTATGCTGGAAACAAAAAGAGTGTACTTAAGGAAGAAGACTAGAAACTGAAGTATAAAAAAATGAAACAGTAAACTGTTTTTGTCTTATTCTTCCTAAAAATAATAATTTGAAATCTGAGACAAATGCAGAGAAATACATTTACAAAAATCTTTGTGCAAATTTAAAAAAGCATACATAGACTTGGAAGCACTAAAATATAACAAAAGAGAGACCAAATGTAAGCTTTTGACGTACCAATACCATCTAAAGTCTGCTTAAATCTTATTTACATATATATTTTTTGTTAGTCCAAAGCAGCAATCAAAAAATACTAAGACCTGATCTACCACATTTAGGGCTCAAACCCAAACAGTACATCATTACTGTAATGAAACCTTACTGAGTTACGCCAGCCTGGGCAACCAGCCTAGTGTGGATCTGTTCTCCTACAAGCGCCCTTTCCTCAGGTATATTCCTAATCTACAACCCCCCCTCCACAATCCCCAAGCAATCTGGAAGATCTTATATTAAACACTTCTTTGTTCCCCCTTACCAAAACCCAGTGGGAATGTTTTATTAACAGCTAAAGGAAGTCAGCATTGATTCTCAGTCTGTAGCTAAAGCAGATTTCTCGGTTATTATTGATATTCTTCATTGTTCCTCAGTAAAGCAGCTCAGTAAGTATTTATAGCTGCTGAGATTCCCCAGAAGAATGCTTTGGTACTTCGTGTTCCGACAGCTCATATGAATGCTTTTACTACCTGTAGCCTCGTTTTTTTAGCATCTTTGAGTTTTTCCTTGGTTCAGTCTCCCCTTCATGTGGACTCTGTGACCTGTCTCAAAGAAATAAACAAGAAAAATAGAACAAAATTATAGACCGAGTTTTTCAAATGCTACAATTCTCTCTTAAACTAAATTAATTTTGATAAAAGAAGAAAGGCGCTTGCTATATAATTATAACTTCTGCACTCGCTTGTTTCAGCTGCCTCTGTTGATGCTGCCAAAACAAAGTTGCATAAAGATAAATGTTCCTTTGTTGGGTCCCTGTTCGCTACACACGTACCCCTTGTTGGCTGTGGGAAAGGAGTGTGTGAAAAGGGTTGATGCCATCAGGGAAAGGAGCCATCTCCTGAAGTCAGTCCCAGGCTGAGGTCACTCAGGGGATAAATACTTTTCCCCAAAGGCCTGTGGCTCCTGAGAACCAACTGTTTGCTTTGCCTGTCAACAGGATTTTCTCTGCTCAATATATCAAGCCCCAGCGACCAGCTGGCTGGTTTGATCTGCCCGTAGTAATCAGCTGGCATCTTTCAGGTTTGTAGCCATTTCTTCTCCTCTAGTTAGCACCCCAGCATAAGCCAACTGCAACATCTATCAAGAAAATCATTGTTAGAGCTGCTACCCTCATCAGCCAAAGACTGGCGCTTGCCTTTGTTCCTGAAATAAAGGTGGAAGTTGAAAGCCTAAATACCACAGACCATATTTTGGTTGCTACATGTCAGCCAAGTTCCATTGGATTCACTTGTCTCTGCTGATTTATGCTGTCTGCGACTCAGGTTTTAAAAAACCTAATTAAAGGAAATTTGGAAACAGTATTTCTCATTTCTCTACCTAAAATCAAAGTTATTTATAAAATTCATAGCAGCACAGACAAGCAAATTCAGATGATTTTTCCTAAATTTAAAAATGAGTATGGGGAAAAAAAGGTCAAGTACATGTGAGAAGTAACTATTAAGGAAGAAGCTCAGCTACTGTAGGCATTATATTTTGGGTTTGATTGACATACCTGCTTATGAAGTACATTTTGTACTGCTTTTTATAAATAGTTTTTCACATACCATTTTTTTAGCCTCTACTATACCTGCATAAGCCAGAAGTCAGTCCAGGGGGCTCTTGAATATTTTCATGAGAATCGTCTTTGTCTGCTGATTCTGCTGACTTAAGGGTCTTTCTTTTTGAGTTTGTTTTTTCCCCTGAATTGCCAAATGCACATGGATTTAAAAAAAAATAAAAATCACATATAGTAGAGCTTGTTTGGTTTTGATTAACCTAAAGCAAAAAAATACACTCTAACACTTCATACATACACGTTATTATTCCAAGAAAATCATTCCGCTTTACATTAGTCTTGCATATTGTTTTTTTACCACTGGTTAGTTCTCACAGAGCAGACCTTGAAATTTCACGCTTGCTGAACATTGAAATAAGTTTCCATGAGGTGCAAATAGTTGAAAGCCCTATCATATATTTTCTTAGGAACCAACTGAAAATGGCTTTTTACTACCAGCAAACAAGAAAAGCCAATTCATAATTTTATGTGATTTGGATCAGAACAATCTGATATTAAAAAGTCACTGGCTTCAGGGCCCTGAGCTAAGCTTCCACGTGTCCCTGGGATCATGGTGGCTAGCGGGGCAAACAGCTCTGCACGCTTGAGAAACAACCAACTGGGGAGAGAGACTTCAAAATTGTCCAGGTGAGCGAGCTGCTTTTCCCTTTTGGGCACCCATCTCTCCTTTTAGCACCTTTCAAATGTAATGTCAAATGTTTCATTCTGATAATGACTGAAGGGTTGCATCACTCACAGGATGAGAATTTGCACGCTCCAATCCTGATCCCAAATGTGGATCAGGAAACACAACTGCTATTCTGACAATTTGTCCCTAAGTATCTCTTGAATAATGAACTACTCTAATTTGTTAAAAGTGCAGTAAATTCATATAAATATTTCAAGTTTCCTGATTCAGTAAGGTTTTACTTTTGAGCATGTGTGTGGGAAGGTGATTCTTCCATTCTACCAGGAGAATGAAAGCAAGGTGATTCAGCCCCGCTGTCCTCCCAAAGACTTAGTGATTGAGGTGAACAGAGTTATTCCTAAAGAACACATAAAGATGTGAAAAATAATTTTGGTTTGATCAAGGCAAAACCTCACCTCAGTGGACACAACGCGATCTACTGACTAAAGGACTGCTCTGGAGTGAGGAATGCTGACACTTATTAGTGGCTGTGCTACTGGTGAGCAGGGTGACCTTGGAAGGTTGCCTTACTTTTCTACATCCCTATTAGGGAAATGGCACTGATGAAAAATCTCACCTGAAACTCCATTATGTTATATTGCAAAATTCACACTGATATGTGGAATGATGTGGGGTTTTTTTAACAATTCAGGATCGTACGAACCTGCTGGCTTGCTCCTTTTGGAAGGCTTCTTCTTCACAGCCACTGGAAGTCGGGCCAGCACAGCCAACTCGCTCACAAAGTCCTGCTCTGCTTCCTGCACACAAGGACAAACCTGGAGTCAGTTAACACAACACAGCTTGATTCTGGGTTATGTTATTCCATATGTGGCACGACAAAAAAGGTGTATGACATTGCAGAAACACAGGAAACAATATGGCTAGCATCAGAGAAGCATTTCCTACAAGACAGTGGTGAATCTTAGCACTGATTTCAACTAGGACAGCAAAGAGACCCTTACAACCTGTCTGATGTTTTGCCATGGACTGCTTCAGATCCGTGAGTCATTTAACCCTGATTTACCCGTAGCTGATTCTCCAAGTCAGTTTCTAAGCGATGCAATCCCAGCAGCTTCTGTTTCAGAGACTCCAGACGAATTTGCTGCTGCAGTTCAAACTGAGACAAAATCTTCTTTTGCTGCAGCACCATCCTGGTCAAGAGAAATTTAGAAGTACTGATGATGTTCAGTTCAAGGGAGGAATACGATCCTGGCAAAGTGTATTCAGAAGACTTTGTAGAGAGAAAGGCTTATTAACAATATTGGCTCATCCAGCTTCTGCTGGGACAAAAAAAATTACTGTAGATTTTCAGACAGATTTACTTATTTTAATAACCTGCCTTGGCTCCCCATGGGATACAAGCTCCTTTCGGAGGTAGAAATTGCAGCAGCAGTTTGGATTGTCTGTCCATGCCTGGACTTTGGGAGCTGGAGTTCAGCTCTGATGTTGAAGTCTGCTTTCAAAACCATTGTATGTTTCTAAGTCAGCTTTACTATCTGCTTGCCAAAGAGACAAGCTGTTAGAAGATCAGGTGTGAGGATAAGGGATTAAGAATTAGGCATTTTATTCACGGCTCTTCAGTACCAGATTGAGACTGAGCCAGAAACATGGTAATTCAAAACTCAGCAACTGGGAGCATTAACAACTACATTCTTCACTTGTTTTATTTTGCTGGTTAAAGATCAATATTAATATAGTAGAACCTGAATGGCTGCAACTTCACTGAATCTTCCGTTCTCTTGCCTGATCTACCTTGAAGCAATGCTGTCAATCACCCATCACATTCCTCAGGGAAGGAGATAACATAAATTGTTTCTGACATCTACACAAAATGACGTTGCTATTGTAATGGTCAATGCTTACCGAAGGTTAGCTTCCAAAACTCACACTTATAACCTTGCACAACAGGCAAAAGGAAATCAATGTTGAGTTTAATAGGAGTTAGGCAAATTAATGGAAATTTTGTCATTAATTTACAAAGGACTGGGATTTGACCATAAAAGAAATCATAATGACAATAGGAAAATGGGGTTTATTACTAATGATTATGAGACCAGCTTAGATATTGAATAGTTAAATTCTTCAATACCATATTTCTGCTTGCATGAAGGCCAATTGGATTGTATTTTGTTTTAAGACAGTAGAATACATTATGGGAGAAAAAAATGAGACAACAGCTAGAAATGAATTTATATGTCAGAAAAAATGATAAACTTGATAATGAATAACTAACAGATCTTTCATGAAGGCCTTTATTACCTGAATCCATTTCCATACTAATTCAAACAAGGATGAAAAACAGAAAGTGGGCAATGATTTCCTTCAATTTAGAAGTAACAGAATGTCTAAAAAAAGAATTAACCTCTTTAAAATGTCAAAATTGCAGATGCTGTGTTGTTCTGGATAACAAACCAAGAGTAAAGAAATAAAATGATTACAAAAATGTATCATGTGCATGCGAAGTCATACAGCTTTTTATGACAACTTATTCTTTTAGAATCACAATGTTTTTTTTCTGGACTCTATGTTTCATAAAGTTAGCAATGAATTAAGTATATTTTTTATTTAATTAACATTTGAGGGATTCCACTCTAAGTTTAGTGCAAGTAATCTTGATTGTCCAAGGCATTCACTGAAATCGTCTTGCCATTTTGAGTATTATTTATGCTTCAAACATTTTCTCCTTATTATGGTATATGTTTACTCAACAGGAAACTAACAAATACTTTCGATGTTCAAAGCAGAAAAGATAGAATGTAATGAATTAGACAGCATTGGTTCCCATCCTACATTTATGTTAAATTTCTTTTAAAATTTAGCATATGCTTTGGCATTGTTTTTCATTCTCTTTTCAAACTGTCTAAGTATAGTTCTTCCGTCTGTAATTAATGAGCATCAAAAAGTTTATTTAATAAGAAAGTAATTCTCTGAGATCAAAGACAAGATGTAATTTGGCAACAGATATTTCTTTTCCATCAAAGACAAATATAGAATGCAAAACCAAGACGTTTACTCAGCTAGACATTTATGTAGACCTGTAAACACAACATTTCAATAGAGTCGGCAGTGCCGCTGCCTGCTTTTACCTCTGATGGACTGTGGATGATACGTTCAGGAGGCCTTTGGTCTGTTTTTCTTTCAATGCCGATTCATTCTCTTGTTTCTTCTTAAGTCTGTTCCTTTCACCTCTTCCTGCTGAAATGATGGTTTTGTAAGATCTTCTACTCAAAATTACAAACTCTGAGTTGTGGCAACTTTACAATTTATGTTTTGCAACATTACAAATTAATCCCTGTTCAAGGTAGTCTTTCCAAAGTTACTGCTCCTTAGGGATATCACGTACTTCTTACACACTCTTACTCTGCCACTGACATTTGTGCATCATTTAGCTGAGATGGTAATGTCACTGAATTCCTATTTTTACCTACTTCTCCCACTACAGTAACTGATTAACATGGAACTCAAAGCAGAAATTTTATGAAAAGACCTTGATGCCCTAAGCAAGGACTGTAATACCTAATTGAAAAATGAAATTAAAGAAAACCTCCATTCGGAGGCCCCTTGGTCCTGGGAATGCCTAACTTCAGTAGATGTCCCCTCATTCGATCGCGAAGTATTCTGGGTACTTTCGCATATGTTTACACTCTGCAAGTAACTTGACCTGCTGAGCAGGCTCCTGACTCTTTCCCCTGAAGTCCTGCTTGGCAGCAAGGCTTGGGGCATATCTCACAGATAGGTTTCCTTGCGCCACTGCTTTTAAATAAAACACAGAAGGAGGAAGATGAATGGGTACGCAACAGATTAGGGTACACAACATTAATTTGGGGAGCACCCAACCTTTTCTAAATGCTCCAAGAGGCTGACAGGCACTTCTCCTACCAAGGGCACCATGAGGGAGCAGTTACTGAAGGTACTCTAGCCTGGGCTGGGCTGGCTGGGCAGGGGGAGATACTCTCCAGCTTTTTTTTCTGTGGCTGTGCCAGACAAGACCATAAATTCAGATTTACTAGGCCAAGGGATGCCCAAAGAAGCAAAATCCTCTAGCCTGACATTAAGCACAGCCACTGGGAGAGAGAAGCCCAGCATTACAGTCCTTACTCCCATTTAGCTGTCACTGAATGAAGTACTTAAGAAATTTCCTATGTGGTCATTCTAACCCCAGGGGTACCACAGAGTAGGTGGTTCTATTGCCAACAGTGTTTTTTCCATTGTTTGTTTTAGAGAGAGAAGTTATGAAACTATTTGGTGAGGAGGATAACACTCTCAGTGTGGTAATCAAGCTTGGAGATCACCTAACAGATCAGCCCCTCCTGAAAAGGAAGAAACACGTATGTTCTGCCTCCTGGCTGAGCTTGGATGGAAAGTAGTTGGCTGACTGGCAGGGCTTAAGGTGTCCTGGCTGTGCCCCACAGCAGAGCTCCAAGCTGTTAAGAATCACTGAGAGAAATTTAAGTGCTTTTCGGGCCAACACAGCAGCTGAAATGAGAAAGGAGTGGGGTTCTGCATCACAAATTTGGACTTAGGTTAGAGAAGGACTTACGAGTACTAAAGCATCAAAGTCCCTTATCAGAGAGTAGTGCTTGCTCCTCGTGTAAAAAGCACTAACAAAGCTGAAGTAGTTATCTATTGATACTGAAAATCTCAGCCGGTCTTCAGCACGCACATGTAGGTTTGCAATATTTTTTCATTGTAGCAGTTCATTTGATCTGTGAATTTCAGCTGGGTTTTTCTCTGGCCACCCAAATCTAAAACACTCCTGCTTTTATTACCAACATAAATACTCTCCCTCATGCATGTAGACAGCAGAAGGATTTTCTTTTCCTTCAGTTGAAAAGAAAATGTGCTCCACTTACACATGTAATTTTCTTCCTTGTAGTCCATGGAACACCAATACACTGAAACAATAATATACCCACACAAACTCTAGAAGAAAAAATAATCTAAATGAGCAATTACCAGAAGGCTGACTGTGGTTCTAGTGACTGGTACTCTAGGTCTCACAACCCAACTGGAAGACCGGTTGAGACCAATATCAAAACACTGATGAAGCAGAACATTCAAGCGTGTAATGACACCCATCTCAGCTCAGATCAGAAGAGCATTCTGCAACCAGCTATAGTTTTAATGCCTGCTTAAAGGAACTCAAATCAAAGTGATTTTACACTCTGTAGTTGGCTGAATCAGGACCAAAGAAGTCTTTAGAGGGACTTTGTGAGAACTTAAGTAACCGAATTGGCTAGCTGCCAATATCTAAAATACAGATTGTCAAAACTTCCTGCACAGATTTTGCCTAGCCCTAGCACTTCAGCTTCCAATATTAAAGTCTTCAAGGTTCGCAACAGAGCAGTGCAGAACACACTGGTTCTGTCTTATAACCAATGAGCATATCTAGCTCCTACTGGGGCTCACAAATCCCTCCTATCAACTCATCTCTGGATCTCAGCCTTGAGTGGATACGCCTGTTCCTCTTCAAAAACTCTCTTCTGTGATTAAAGAATCATTTCTATTTAAAATTGCTATCTCTACTTTTAGAAAAAAATCCATTCCATGTGTCTCGAATACTTACCCTATAATGATATTGCCGTTTTGTTAACTTGCTACCTTGATTTAATGCCAACAGCCTTCACCCAGGGGAGGGGTGAATGTTTACAAAAGAAATCAATAATCATGGTTTGCTTTTGTTCTCCTGTCCTGAAGGAACTGAGAAATTAAAAATAACTCCAGGAGAAAGTGCCTTTATTTATGTGAGTTCCAGCAGTTCATAAACCCCTTTAGCAGTTTCACAACCTGTAAGAGGGTCACGGTTGACAGCTAAGAAACAATGTGGTAGCTCACACAGTGTTCCAGGCTGGGCGTGCTTGGCTTTTTGGTGTCTCCTCTAATTAATTTCCTCAACTTCAGGGACAACAACATTTCATTGAGCAAAAAAAAGGAATGGATATAAGAATCTACTCCCTAAAGCTGAGGGGAGTGACCTCAGAGGAAGCAGACTGTCTGCCAATGATGTTTATGTTTTCTAACACAGGAGCAGGGATTGCAAACCCAGATCTCCTCCCATCTAGGGAAAAGATTCAGCTTCTAAGCTGTCATATACCTTCTTTGTATCCCTATGAATATTTGATTCATTGATTCCTTTTTTTTGCACATATTAATATGCAAAGTTGAACAATGTTTACAGTAGATGTTGGCTGTACAACCTAATACTTGTACAGCTCTTGCGTTTCTAAATTCTTCTGCCTTGTGTTGAGGTTTAGAGCATTAGAAAAACAACTGCTGGTGGTTGTGACTATGGTGGCACCTCTGATCTTAGCTTGGTGAACCAGAGTTTATGGTTAAACTATAGTCTCCAACACTGGGTCACAGTTCTGTGTGTGTGTCCATACAAAACTTTGTGTAACAGGGTACTGCATCTACAACTGTAATTCGAGTAATTATTAATAATAACAGTTCTACCACTTCTCCTTCAAAGATGGAAATGGACTTACACATTCATTTTGCTTTGTTGCATACTTTAAATAACAGATTTGTGTTATCTTTAAAAGCAATCTTTACAGTGATAAGAAAATTAATTTATCTGATAAAAACCAAGAATTTATCTTATAGTTATAAATATCATATGTACCTTGTGAGGATTTCAGTTGTTGAAGCTTTTTCTCTTCATAGCCTTCTGTGATTTTTCCTAATTGCTGATAGTAGTTTTGCACCAGTCTATTTATATTATTGCTGGTCCCATAAACACTTTCTACAGCAGCTTCCACCAGTCTCTCCTGTATTACACAGTACAAGTCACAATTAATTTTCTAAGTCAAAAACGGAAGTATTTTGATCTAAAACTGAAGACCCAATCTAATTTTGTACGTGCACACAAAATTGTGAATTTTGTGCTTTAAACACATGGCAGGCTAAGACGCTGGAAAACAGGTATTTCTAGTCATCTGTTCCTTTGATTCATCAGTGGAAGATTTCAACATGAAAAATTACAGTAAAATCTTTCTAATGTGCCTCACCTCCATCTAAGAAGGGGCCATTCCCCTATGCATTCAATCTCTATAGCCCATTTTACCTGTCAACCGGACTGCCAGCAAAGTAAATCAATATGTATGTAGCTCTACTACAACTTTCCATTATACAGAAAATCCAAATATTTACTTTGGAACAATTTTATTAGCCTATAAAGCAAATTTTACTATTATTTAATTAATTATCTATGAATTAATATTAAGCTGTTAATATACAAATACTATTAATCAACCATAAAACCCTTATCAGAAGATAACCATCTCCGTTTCTTCCTCATTTTTATTATTCTCTGTCATCAAGAACTATCAATCTTTTTGTTTGTTCCAGGGTTTGGCTTAATAAAACCTGTCTTGGCTACCGTAGCAAATCACTTGAAAATACTGTATCTCTACATAAGTGTTAATCTGTAAATACTTTGCAAGGTATTTTCAGTTTTAACACAGGTTGTAATGGTCTCCTGCTGATACTTCTAGGCATAGGGTAATGCATAAATAAAACTGCCTTCCATTTTAGCAAAGTAGCACTCATCTTATTCGGACATTTGAACATTTCCATACCTTGAAGTCCTCTCCATCGTCTGAAATCTTTTTTCCAGCTTCCCGTCGGGCATGCTGCATCAGTGTCCTCCCAATCACCTGCTCCATGTGCTGCTGAAGAAACTGAAGAGCTTCTTGGATTTCTGTGACTAGCTGCTGGTGAAATTCTAAATGGGTTTGCTGTGTTTCTTCCTCGAGCTTCTCCTCCTCTTCCAGAATGTGGGACTCCTGGTAATCAGACGAAAAGATAGCACTGCCATTTAAATACGCTGACAAACTTAGTCAGTTTCACTTTAAAAGTCCTACACCCACTTTAAAAGTAAGTCCTACACCCAGTGAGAATAATACTGTTTTAATACTCAGAATAATCTAATCTCCAGTGGAAGTTTATGTGCAGTTATTTAACACATCTGTCTTTGCAACAGAACTATTGCCTCCATCATAATATGTACAAAAATTCTAGTTGACAGAGTCCCTTAGGAGGCAGTCCTCAAGGGCAAAGGGGTCCACGAAAGCTGGACATCCTTCAAGAAGGAAATATTAAAGGTGCAGGAGCAGGCTGTCCCTATGTGCCGGAAGATGAGCTGGCGGGGAAGAAGATTGGCCTGGCTGAACAGAGAGCTTTGGCTGGAACTCGGGGAAAAAGAGAGTTTATGACATTTGGAGAATAGGGCAGGCAACTCAGGAGGACTACAAAGACGTTGTGAGGTTATGCAGGAAGAAAATTAGAAGGGCCAAAGCTCAACTAGAACTTAATCTGGCTACTGCTATAAAAGACAATAAAAATGTTTCTGTAAATACATGAACAACAAAAGGAGGCCAAGGAGAATCTCTGTCCTTTATTGGCTAGGGGGGGGAGCATAGTCATGAAGGATGAGGAAAATACTGAGGTACTTAATGTCTTCTTTGCCCTGAGCTGGAAGAGAGGGATGGAGAGCAGAATGAAGCCCACATCATCCAAGGGGAAATGTTTAGCAACCTGCTACACCACTTAGAAACACACAAGTCTTCGGGGCTGGATGGGATCCACCCGAGGGTACTGAGGGAGCTGGCAGACGTGCTCACTTAGCCACTTTCCATCATCTATCAGCAGCGCTGGCCAACCGGGTGGGTCCCAGTTTACCTGTCTACAAGAAGGGCCAGAAGGAGGATCCAGGAAACCACAGGCCTGTCAGTCTGACCTTGGTGCCAGGGAAGGTTATGGAGCAGATCATCCTGAGTGCCATCACGCAGCATGTACAGGACAACCAGGTGATCAGGCCCAGTCAGCATGGGTTGATGAAAGGCAGGTCCTGCTTGACAAACCTGATCTCCTTCTATGACAAGGTGACCTGCTTACTGGATGAGGGAACGGCTGGGCATGTTGTCTACCTAGACGTTAGTAAAGCCTTTCACACCATTGCCCACAGCACTCTCCTGGAGAAAATGGCTGCTCACGGCTTGGATGGCTGTACTCTTTGCTGGGCAAAAAACTGGCTGGATGGCTGGGCCCAAAGAGCCGTGGCGGTGAATGGAGTCAAATCCAGCTGGCGGCTGGTCACAAGTGGTGTTCCCCAGGGCTCAGTATTGGGGACGATTCTGTTTAATATCTTTATCCACGACCTGGTTGAGGGGATCAGGTGCACCCTCCGTAAGTTTGTAGACAACACCAAGTTAGGCAGGAGTGTTGATCTGCTTGAAGGTAGGAAGGCTCTACTGAGGCATCTGGACAGGCTGGATCGATGGGCCGGGGCCAATGGTATGAGGTTCAACAAGGCCAAGTGGTGGGTCCTGTACTTGGGTCACAACAACCCCATGCAGCGCTACAGGCTTGGGGAAGACTGGTTGGAAAGCTGCCTGGCAGAAAAGGACATGGGGGTGTTGGTTGACAGCTGGCTGAATATGAGCCGGCAGTGGGCCCAGGTGGCCAAGAAGGCCAACAGCATCCTGGCTTGTATTAGAGATAAGACTAGGGAAGTGACCGTCCCCCTGTACTTGGCACTGGTGAGACCACAGCTCGAATACTCTGTTCAGTTTTGGACCCCTCATGACAAGAAAGACACTGAGATTCTGGATCGTGTCCAGAGAAGGGCAATGATGCTGGTGAAGAGTCTATAGAACAAGTCTTATGAGGAGCAGCTGAAGGAACTGGGGTTGTTTAGCTTGGAGAAAAGGAGGCTGAGGGAAGACCTTATCGGTCTCTACAACTACCTGAAAGGAGGTTGTAGCAAGGTGGGTGTCACTGTATCTTCCCAGGTAACAAGTGACAGAACAAGAGAAAATGGTCTCAAGTTGTGCCAGGGGAGGTTTAGGATGGATATTAGGAAAAATTTCTTCATCAAAAGGGTTGTCAAGCATTGGAACAGGCTGCCCAGGGGAGTGGTTGAGTCACCACCCCTGAAGGTATTTAACAGACATGTAGATGTGGCACTTAGGGACATGGTTTAGTGGTGGACTTGGCAGTGTTAGGTTAACAGTTGGACTAGATGATCTTAAATGTCATTTCCAGTCTAAACGATTCTATGATTCTGGAGCAGCTGCATCCTGTCCTATTAGTCATTTCCAAGTGATCTATTCCCTTCTTCGTATTCTGTATTGTTGAATTTATTCTTATTTCTATTTAAAAAATGAACAACCTAGGTCAAATAGTCTGCGCTCAGTAAGGGATAATTGTGGATGCCTTGACAAAGTGCACAGGAACAAGACAATTATAGTTATGCCCCTGGAATACTCGTACAGTTTGTGGGGTCTACCTGAGAAAAAGTTGGTATATTGGTATATACGATCCTTGGGTGAGGTCTTGAATGTGTTTAATAGCACCTGGAAACCATTTGTACTCTTGGCATCTACAGTACCCTGCGGTGGCAAGTTCTGCAGTTTATCCACACATTTCTTAGTTTTGAACCTCCCATCTAATAGCTTTGCTCAGTGCTCTTTTCTTCTTTTATAAGAAACAAGAAATCAGAAACGAATGATTTTTTTTTCCATTTTCACGTCTTTTATGCCGGTTTTAAAACCTATGATATTCCAGAAGACATCTCTTTTTTAGGCTGAAGAATTCTAGTCTCTTGAGGTCTTTGGACCATGCTTGCCACCATTTTCTATGCTTCTTTTTAAATTCACTTGCCCTCCAAACTCTCTTTAGCACACAATAGTATACATTCACCAGATAGACCTGTTCTGTCTTCCTTACATGTATTAGTCTTCCACAGATTGCCTTCTATTGAGTTGCTGATGTGCCCCATATTAATGTTCTCATTTAAAGCTAAGTAACATTAAATTATTCTGGGGGATTCAACAGTACTTATTTGATTTTGTCTTGGAAATAAGAAATACAAGTAGGAAAATAACCTGCTCTGCCCCCATTCATCTGTAGAAAATAATGATGTCCCAATTCATGCTGGGTTATTCTGACACGTCTTTATTTATAGCTCAGACATATATTTTGGCTTTTTTTTTAGCCAGTTGGAACAACATTATACCGTTTCTCTTTTTTTTTAAGAGACCCTATGTCTAGTACCCAAGCTAGAATTCTTTAGTGTTATTTTACATTTTATATGAAAGCAACAGGTAGACTTGACACTGTATACCAGACTAAAATTGGCATAAGCTCAAATTAAATTTAGTTCAAACAACACAGTATGTCTACAAATCTGGTTGAGTGTCTGTAAATGAACCTCTTCCTTAACTCCTTATACATCGGTTCTAGTTTTGGAGGTAGTTCATTTAACATTTTTTTCTCTGACTTTTCACAATTCCACACCTAGGCCCTACTTCTTTGGCAGCAAGAATCTTGTATGTGTAGTTTTAGGCACTTCCTTGTTTTAGCTGGCCTTGGAAAGAGGCTGTAATGGAGAGAGGGCAAAGGAACAGTAATATGTGGGGACATTTCATTTTTGTTAGGGAATGCAGTGATTGCATGAATTAACATCCCTGTGGGAGTTAAGTAAGAGGGAGTAGTGGAGAGCACATAACAAGAGGAATGCATTCAGATGCATTTGTATTTTATTATTTTATATTTTATTTCTTCTGAAGGTTAATGAGATTTTGAGATCTTCACACTTAACAGGAACTACTTCAATAGACATATCAAATGTGAAAACGGCAGCCGACAGAATTTCCTTCTTCCTCTTCCAAGTGGAGAATTACGGTTTGTATTATGCAAATCAGAATTAGAGGGATGCACAATATGATCTCTCAGCTAATTACAAGCTCTGCATGGAGCAGAGCTGTAAACCGTTGGATGGGTTCAACCTGTATGTGCAGCAGCAGTGTGTTGGGAAGGGGCTCTCACTGACACCCACTAGGAGGGTCCCCTGAGGTTGAAATCTGAAATTCGCTGTTTTTCTAGGTAAATATCCAATGCAGATGAGTAAAGAACCAACAACACTTAATGGATTAATCCTTAAAAACACAGTCACAGATTTGAAAGCAACCCGTGGGAATATCAAGCCTAAAAACCCCTTAAAGTTTCTCCCATCTCCTTGACCTACAGGAGCCACATTATTTGGAAGGATGCCAGAGGAGTGGATGCTGAGCATCTCATGGACAGAGGAGAAAGAATAAAGAATGAAAAATGATGACAGTATGGAAGAGCTTGGTCTGGTGGAGGCAAGAATTTCTTCTGATGCTCAAGTAAGACCTTTTCAAGTGTCTATTATGATGCCTAGCAGAATTAGTAGGAATTTATCTTACCCTGAAGCAGTAACTTGTGTGGAAGTCCTTTATACGTGTTGGCATGCCTTCTTTCATTAGTATTTTCATATAAAATAAATAGCTAAATAAACTTACTATGATAACACATATCTCAGATACCTAGCCAGTAGATAAAGTATTAGGGAATTTAAAATGGCTGCCCAAACTAAAACAGGCACACTCAGGAACCTCCTCTGCCAGCAGTGGGTGTATTTTTGACAGAGAACCTTTCTATTTGGAACTTGAACATTTTTATTTTTTGAGATCTTCTTTGGCCACTTCTCATGCCAGTCATCATAGCATATGAGACCTCTGCAGAAAAACCACCCAGACACTGTACCTACCACTGCCTTCTGTAACTGCCACTGGTCCTCATCTTGGCAGGGGGAGGATTCCTTCTGCAGGGTATGTTGCACTCTCAGTTCCTGAAGCAAGCTTTTCTTTCTGGACATTCTCATGCGGGCCAGGGCTGCCATTCCAACTCTTCGGAGGGTTAACCTTCTGAGTACTGAACACAGCAGAAGTTGGTGGTTTTGCAATATAAAGTTAACAGACCTGTAGAAAGGACCGTAAAAAATCAATCAGGTTAAGTTGTTTTCTGATTTGGCACACCTGCGTTCAGCAAAGTCATTGCTCAAAGATGTCAATATTCACTCTGCAATGTCTTCTTGTGCAAAGAATGCCTGGGAGAGCTGCTCAGGTGCAAAGAATGGTATTGCTGTGATACACTTCTAGTTCTGTCACACTGAAGTTAAAATAAAAATAGGAAGAAGAAGAGATACATAACCATCTATAATTACATAATAAAACTTTTTTAATAGGACACTTGAAATAAGATGAAAAGAGAATGTAATCAGAACTACAGGAAAGTTATTTCGAGAAAATGCAGGACAGCATATCTTGGATTACCAAGGAGGCACACTCTGAAGAGACATTGAAGAGGCTAGTGTTAGCTGGCAGGGTAGACATGGCTGAAGCAAGTTTGTGGTAAATTTTAAACAGGAAAGCAAATTTTGAAGTTGATTCTGGACCAGGTGAGTGAAATCTGTGTGCACACTTGGGATGACGTTGTTTGAGCCTGTATCTAACTTGTGCGTATGTGTAAGGCACCATGAGCTCTCTAGATACCCAATGTTGGGAAACACTGAAGTCAGAGAATGTGAAAATATAAGGTTGAACTGAAAAGTAGAGCCAAAATAAAGGAGTGCAATGGCAATAATACCAATATTCCAAACAGACAAGTCTTCAAATGCTTTCATCTTTGGTAATGTGATGACCATAGTTAATTAAGTAATTTGATATCTTAATCAAAACAAGGCAGATAACACAGAATTGTGTTTTTTTTAAGACATATCTCTATCAAAGGGATGTTTAGCTGTACAAAGATGAGATAAAACTAAATGTTTTCTTGTTGAATACAGAGACAATGCAAGAGAGCAGTCATTATCATGCAAAGCAATGGTCAGTGGTATTCTAATAGCAGAAAGCGAAGGTAGAGCTGAACAGTGCTGGATCGAACTTTGTATATTTAAAAGTATCCAACTCCAACGTGACATACAAACTGCAAAGACAGGCTGGTTCAAGATTAGAAATCACTCACAAACATAGGAGTAGATACACAGAAAGCACACCACTTGACAAATCACAGAAGACTCTATTTTTTCTATTTACCAGAAGTCATGGTACCTCTGGCTTTTTTTAACTTGTTTTTGATACTCAGACAAAAAACTAGAGTAACTGCCTCTCTGTCTGAAGGTGCTCATAATCCCTCAACACTGCTTTCCACAATGTAATGTAGACAAGTTTTTATCTGTGCATGCAGCACTGCAGTTGTACCTCACTGCCTCACTGCTTACTGATAAAACCAAACTTACTCATCACTGAGGCATCCTAGTCTGCTTACGACACCTTGAATTATCTTCTCTTGTTTCTCAGACAGGTGCTTTTGCATCACAGCAGACAGAGCATATTCTTTTATCCATAGCTAAAAGCAGGGGAAAAAAAATATAACCGTAAGATACTCTGATTTCAGTAATTATAGTCACTGTACTACAAAACAGGGGTTTATTTGATGTTATTTTGCAAAAAAAAACACATCCCCCTCTTTCAAGAAACAAACTCATGCTGAATTAAAATTATTCTACTTAGGAATATTTTTTTCTCAACCATCAAAGCTCACTGAAAAGAAAGGGAGGCTTTGCACTGTTTTGGATCAGCCCTGAGCTGTGTCTCCTACAGATTTTCCAGTTTCAGCAAGAGAGGAACAAAAGAAAAAGAACAATATGGCACAAAATATTGCATTGATGCTTATCAGCAGGTTGCAGTGGGCTTTTTGCTTGTTATTTTTTCGCTACCAGAGAATGTAGTTTTTATTTTCATTGAACAAAATAGAGATATCATCTTCCATCACACTTTTGTGTACAGAACACAGTGCTAACAGAAACGGAGATCGTGTGATTAGGTTTATGAACTGCAAGTTTACAGCTCCTCCAGGGTGATATTTAGATCAAAGAATTTAATATTTAAATGTTTTGATGGATTTTTCTATTAGACTGTAAACTTCTGGAGATACAGACTTAAGATTTTGTTTACTGCATTGCCAGAAATTAACGAATAATAAGCTGTAACATGAAATGGTTGTAAGGCCCAAACTCTATTACTGTGAGATGAAGAGTATATTTTAGGCTACACTGGCAGTTGGATGAATGCAGGTTGCCTGCAGATACATGCAGAGACCTAAATTAAATATAATATTCAGGCTCTCTGACAGCTTCATTTCATGTTGTAGCCTCATTCAGGACATGAGGGACTAAATTTTGTATTATTGCAGACAGCAAAGTTTCGCTAGATCAATATGTCTAGCAAAGAGTCAGATGTGTAATTGCACAATCGTTAGCATTAGGAACTACCGGGCCTTCCTACTGGATTTGATAGTCTTTTCCTTGGGAAGCAGTGATCCGTGCAGGAGAGAGGCTTTATCTGTGAGCACAGAATGAACTCCCTCAGGAAGTGCAGAACATCAGCAACCACATCATCTTTGGCTTTAAAATAGAAATGTACTTTTTTTCTTGGATAGGACCTTCTCTGTAGCATACACAGCAACACATATAACTGACCCCTCTTCATGCAGAAAACCTTACCAAAACACATACTCCTGAGCAGGATGCCTGGGAATGATGGGCAGGCAGTCAACAACAGGGGACAGATGGGAAGAGTGCCACTGAGCATGAGAAGCACAGCCCAAAAGTCTGTACAGCACCAGGGAGCCCACCAGGCTGCTCTCAGAAAGAGCCACAAGATGTACCTGTGTAGCCAGACCTCAACCTATCGGAGTCGAGGCAATTCTTAAAATCACAGAGCACAGCCGAGCACACAGCCTTCTCTGATTGCATGCTGCAGGTGTCAAACTAAGGTCTATGAGGTCTCCAGGTATCATCATGACAGATGGCAAGTACTTGCTTGAAGTAGTAACTGTATCAGTACTTCCCTTTAGCAGCTCTGTGGATGTTGCTTCCTAGTGTTTCACGCCTCTCTACATGTGCCTAGTGGATCCATCACATTGTGTATTTCAGTGTCTCTTTCAGCAGTTAAAAGAAGGGCTGAAAATGACCTTTTACTTTCTAGAAGTATTTTCATTTTTAATAAGAGCCTGCCTGTGGCTCAGATGTGGCTTCCCATCATTTCTGGAGACCTGGTTATTTACTGAGAAGTTGCTCTTGAAGGTCCTATCTGCACACTTACTGTCAAACAGCACGTGGATTAAATCTGATGTAGATCACCAAGGTAAAGAAGACAGAAGACATTTTCTGAATTACAACTGGAATGGTAAATGATATAATATTGCAGCCAAGAACCCAAAATTTAGCACCTCTGCTGCTATTGGTATATTCTATCCAAAAAGGCATTCAGAATGATAACAAAACAGGAATTGTAGTTGTTGTTTACTTCTGTTTATGAAGAAATAGCTGAGTTCTGTAGCGGTGAACACCAAGTGCCTTTGAAAGGAAAAGAATGAGTCACGTTTTCCGTTGTGAGTGCATTTAAGGTAAGCTGTATGTAAAATTTATAACATGTCTCTTCCTCCCCCTGCGACTAATGGATAGCTCAGAAACACAGCAGAAAATCCCCCCGTACACAGTTATTAAACTGAACAGTGGAAGTACCTCAGTCATATAAGTAGTAAGAGAAAGGAAAGGGGGGGATTATTACGCATTTAAAATGGGATGATAAATAAGGAAGATGATTGAGATTTGGACCAAATACCAATACATTCCTGTTCTTGGGAATGGCTTTACTTTGCTCAGAGACAGGTCAGTACAGAATGGAGAAAATGACACCACTGCACACACTCAGCAGCTGGAAAAGCGCCTGGGCTCTCCAATTCCTGCATTTAACCAGTAAAATCAGTGACAAAAGCATCATGGGGCAGTAAAGCTCTGAGAAATGTCTGGCTCCTTGAAAAGAAGAGTCATTCCAATCATTATGAAAAAGTGAATATAAAATTAAGAGAAAGCCAATAAAATGCATAACATGTCAAAACTGATAAGCAAATGCCAGTTCAGCTTTCTGAGTACCAAGCAATGATGTGGGAATGGACAGAAATCTCCTCTCCCCATTTTTTCCTCTGTAACCTTCTCAGTGTTTTCCTTCCTGGCAACAAGTCCATTAAAAGACCTTCCAAAGCACTACTAACATTAAGTACTACTCTCTGGCAACAGAGGTGAGGAATTTGCCTTTGGTAGGTAATGAAACCCATAAAATATTTTGAATCAGACCTCAGATAAAACAGCACATTAGACCCAAGTAAGCTCACTCTTTTTCCTGCAGCTCTCAGTTTGACGTTTTTAGCACAGATTCTCAGGAAATCAAAGGAAAGCAATTTCACTCTAACAGCCTGTAGATGGGGTGTGATGCACATTGAATGCCAAGCAAGTACCTCAGCCTGGTGCAGGAGTCTGCTCCCTGTAACGGCTGCCCAGGCAGGAGAGCTCAGCTACAGAAATCATGAAGTAGGGGCTATGTGGGAAAGTGGGAAAATCCTCAAAATTTGTTTTCATTAGTCATTTATTCTCATTTGCCTCACTCACATCCTCATGCGTATAAGGCAAAAGTTAAATATGAAACTGATTTTCTTTTCAATTGTAAAAGAGACTCTGTTCCCCCAAAGGACATCATATTCCAGATATGTATAAATGCTAGGAAAGATAATCTCAAAAAAAGTGAAGTTCAAGTAAATGGGAAAAATGTCTTTTTGAGCCACCTTGAAAAGCACACATAAATACCCTGGTGAAAAGCCTTCTGGTGTTAGACTTCCCAAGTCTGTAGAGCAAGCGACTATGTAACTCTTGATACAATACATTTATGAAGAAGCAAATGAAAGACGTATCTCCTGCTGGAAAATGCCTGATAAAATAAAAGGCCTGTCAATATGAATCTTGATTTATGGATCTTCTGTCACATTCAGCACTGTAACATCTATGGAATCTCCTAAATGACATTATAACCTGTCACAAGTGTCTGATCTCTCTTCTTCTTTTCTTAAGGTGGAAACCAAGTGCTCTTTTTTGTAGGATGCAAATGTCAGCTTATTGGTTAAATGTCTGTGCTAATGTGTTTATACTAGGAAAGAGCCAAGAAATGCACTTTCCATTTGACTGTAATATAATAAGTTGTGTGATGTTTTTCAGACTCGTGTATACAGGAAAACCTGCCAGCCTAGCTTTGGCGGAATAGCTATCTTTCTGCATGTTCTCTTTGGAGACAGAGCAGACTTTTTTCCAGTTTAGTTCAAACCACTTCCAAAAAGCCACATGCATTAAGTTAAAAAAGCTACCTAAACTCCTGCAAAGAATATTGTCTTGAGGAATTACACATTTTCACACTAGGACAAACCCTTGTCTCTTCTAGGAATTTATCCCGCAGGATCCACTCATCCTAAGGAAAGCTCTGTCTGGTGCTCAGGAAATTTTTATATTGAATAAGGCCCAGAGACCAATGTGAGAGCTCTGTCATTGCTAAGTGAATTCCTCTATAGCGCAGTAATTACTGTTAATGATGTCAGCAAACCCTTTATTCTTTTTTTGTTCAGCTAGGAAGCCATCTGCTTTATATTATGAATGCTACGGTACACTGAAAGTGATAGAAAGTCAACTTTCTAATTTAAATAATCTATACTTGGGCATGACTGGAACATCGGAATTCACATACGATGAATCCATCATACAGTGCTGCCCAAAGAGCTATTATCCAGCAACTGGCAGCCAGAGGTGAACTAATCCTTTTAATCCCTTGAGAAAAAATCCCAGGGTGTGGTTCCTCCATTCAACACTGTGCACAAACAGCATTTTTGGAACAAAACTTTAGACTTGAGATCTTCCCCTCTGTGGGGGGATGTCCCCCTCTTCTTGCCATTAAACAACATTCTCTCTGGCCCTGAACAATGGCTGTGGTTCAATAGGACAGTGGAAGGACCAGAGCAGAGGTCCTGTAACATGCACTCTGACTTCTGAGACTAATCATAAGTTGCACACCAGAACCTCCTCCTTCTCCAAATGACAGCAGTTGGGCTCCATGCACTATGAGACATGCTCATAGTGCACCTACTAGACCAGGCTGCTCAGGTCATTCACATACAAGGACAGGCAATTTGCAAACCCTTGTTGAATGTGAAAATAAACAGGAACCTAGAGGTTTAAGCTTGCCAAGTCAGGTATTGAATCTAATCCTTGATCAAAAGGGGCAAAATAAAAAAAGTCGAGGTCAAACATTGTTTCAGTAATCGCTGAAGGTATAGGTATGCCAAATTCAAACACTAAATTCCTGCCATCAGTCCTCAAAAACACAAATGCCTGCCCTTAACTTAAAGCATGTGAGCAGACTCATTGGCATCAGTGCTTGGTCCCCAGCATATTTTAGTTTAGTTTGCTAGATATCCCTGTGACACAGAAACAGAAGAGGCAAGCAGAATCGTTTTTCAAAATAGTTGAGGTAACAGTGAGTTACAATAAAGTAAATATAAAATTATCAGGGAGGTGCATGTTGTATAACTCCAGATAAAGAAAAACAGAGAAGAAAAAAAGGAAATGGCTAAGAGTTTCCAATGAATAATTTTACTTTTGGATTCCCAAGTGTATTCTAAAACCACTGGTTAGCAAACCACTCTACCAGATTTAGTAGGAAGCCCACAGTTTCCTGAATCACAGGGTTTTATGGAAGAACCATAAATATGAGCGGGTGGAAAACTTAAACACCTTATAGCAGTCTGTAATAATTAGGGACACAATCAGTACTTTACTAACCATGTACTGGATTGTCCAGGCACTTTGGAGAATGTATGATCTTGCCAGTGTTAGAGAGCTCTGCCAACCTTTTATTTAAGAAGCTCCAATTACTCTATATGTTGCAGCCCACACTTGACATTTGGGAAGTGTCACACCTTTGTATAGAGAAGGTCCTTCTCTGACTAAGCTGTGTTAGTCTTCAAAGCAGTGTTAATAGAGACACAGCATTGCATGAATAAATTGAAGGTATGTTTGGGTTCTAGTCTAATGCTGAAGATACCTCCCTCTGCATTTACTGTTGTTGCTTTTCTCCTCTGGTGTCAATGCCCCCTGTGCTGGAGACAAACAGAGCAGGAAAGCTGGATGTGTGTTTCTTCCCCTTCTCAGAGCAAAGAATAAGTTTTATATAAAGTGTGTATCACATGTTTCCAACTATTGTAGTATTCATGTATAAAAATGATTGAGAAATACTTATTATTGTAAGGCCTCCTTTCCTGTAAACTGTACTTATATGTACCCTCTCCAAACAGACCAGATGAAGGTTTTTTTGAACCATTTCTGTAGGTGCTGAAGAGTTGAGGACATTAGACAGCAGCCTTGCCAAAAAATGTTTATGTGCTGACAAAGTTGTCAAATACTGTGGACAGATGTTCAGTAATTACACTGACTCCTCTATGCAAGTCTACATGCACAGCATACATATTCACTCCATACTGCAGGTCTAACTGCCCATCCTGAGTCCGGACCTGTGTCTGGACATGGGCTGTATATTTGTACACAAAATACTCCCCACACACAAATATCTGGATTTTTTTTTTCCATATCCCTGTTTTTAGACCCTTGGTCCCAGAATGTAGTATGGGTCTTACTTTTTTTTCTTGCAATAGCTGCTCCTGGAAAAGCTTCCAGCGTCTCTGGCGGTGTGTCTCCCATTTCTCCAGCTGAGGGATCAAATTCTCCTGCCATTCTTCTTTCAGAAGCTCACATTCTCTTACAGAGAGGCCAGTCACAACAGGCAGGGTCTGAAGAAACAGCTCCATCACCAACTCCACTAAGGCATGGGAAGCTTTAGAGTACAGCTCCTAACAGAGGGACGAAGAGGGACAGAGAGAGACAGATGAAAAAGTGAACCCCCCAGTCCTTTGGGGCTGTTTCATTGCATGTCTCTGTGATGCCACTGAGGGAACCATGTCCCACTGAAGACACTGGGCCAGTGACCAACCCCTAGAGCTAAAACCCCATGCCACTAATACTTGAGTTAAAAAGACCAGGTTTTGTAGATGGCACAATTTGAGTGTTTTGGTTCAAGGCATGCAAGGGTATTTAAAATGCAACAGTGGCATAAGCACATGAGGCCTTGAATCTTAACTGTTGCCCACATGCAACTGCAGTACAAAGAGTATCTTGTTTTACTGGCTATGGTGATGTGTTATAGAACCACTTATTTTGAAATAAGGCAAGAAAGAAGGAAGAGTTAAAAGGGAGAGTACGGCATTTAGATAGATAAAATTGACACTAGTCATATTACATAGTTGGTGCTCCAAAACATGCATTCTGGAAAGACAGAATTAATCAAATTCCTTCTGACACAGAACAGGGTCAAGCGTAGGAAAACAAACCAGTGGTTTTATTGAAACTAGTCCCATATGAGCGGTTTTCAATTGCTGAGGCTGTTTCGCTCACAAGAAGAGTTTTGGTGATTTAGTCAGATGGCATCCAAACTAAAAAGTCCATTCAAAACACATAATTTCACTGTCAAATACACAGTGATGATATGAGCTGTGTTTGCACACTTGCTACAATTTGAGATAATCCCTCAGGAGAAGGCGTGAGGGCAGGTAGCTTTCCCCAGAGGAAGAGAGAAAATAAAAACACATTGGAAAGGTCACACAGACACCGCAATCCTCCTGCAGTATGAAAAGCTATTTTTGTGTGAGTTCCACATGAAACCAGTCCAAAAATCTTGATTGCCTACTTGGTTTTACTTTCATTGTAAATCAGTGTTAGTCCTCTTGAAAACATTTATATTCCTTTCTTTTCCTTAAGATACAGCTAATATTTTTAAAACTCTTTTCAACATTCCTGTTGCAAAAACACATCAAGTCTCCTAGCTGTAGCCTTCTTTTAAATATAGGTTTAATTACAATCTCTTAAGTGTTCAAAATCTAGAACCTCTCAATAGAAACACAGACATATTTATCTAGATGTCAAAACTAGCTCATAGACATGAAAAGTTCAAGTGGACTTGTCTTTTTCTGGGACACACACCAGTATAATGTACTATTGCGTAAGAACCCATTCTAACTGCTAGATGTGGCATCATAAAAAAGAAAGAAAGGAAGACCAAAAAACCCCAAAAGACCAAAAGAGGATGTTAAATTGCAAAGTCAAGTACTCAGAAATAAAGAATGACCAGAACTTAGGTTGCATGTGAAATCTTGTTCTGTGCTCCCATAATGATAAATTCGGGATTCAGGTACTGTTTCCACAGGACCTTTATCTGTTCTGTCTTCAGATTTATCAGTACCCATCGAATGGACAGATTTCTTAAAAATCTTTATTTTGTATTTCTCATTTATTGTAAAATATCCAAACTGTGCACTGAATACTAAATCATTATTTTCCTCTTGGGATCCCTCTAGGATGCTAATCACCATATTAATGAGCTGTTTCAACAATAAATAGCTTATCTTAAGACCTCCCTGCAGTAGCCTCTTCTTATGCATAAAATTGAGGCACAACACTATCAAAATTGTTCAGTACACCTTCGAGACGAGCTGTCTTGATTTTTTCCACTCTTGTTTCCTGATTAAAGCACGCAAAATCTTCAGAATCCAGGTCCCACTGGCTTTGTTTAATCTCAAAGTGCTAGGAATTCTTCTAAATTGGGCTACAGGTTTCTGAAACTGGTTAGTTACTGGGTGTAAGTATCAGAATTGGTAGTCAGAGACACAATGATCAGATACCTAATTTCTGGTGACGTTCTCCTGTTCCTAACTATTGCTCACAATCTGGACATGACAGTATTGCTAGGGTAAGACTTGCTACACAGGTGTACCCTGTGCTCAAGGATGGATCTCCCCTACTCCTTTATTATTCATCAGTTCCTGTTATAACAATATATAATCAAAATATATACATACAATATATAAAAAATCTATACCATCTTAATCATCTGTGTAGTTGTGGGCCTGGCTTAGCTTGCCAACACTAATGCAAAATGGTTTGTTTGAATTCCCTCTTCTGCTGCTATTTATTTTAAAATTCAAGTCTCCGCATTCTGGGATTTAACATAAACTCAAAGATCCTGTGTTTCTAATCTCCGTATCCTGTGCAACATTTAAAGAACGACCACTCTATCTCTGTAAACCATCTCCTCTCTGAGCTTTGCTAGCCTTTCAGGACAAGTTAATTCTGCTGCCTTTCTCTGCCGGGTGTTCAGGGATATAAGAATTCCTCTTGGGTCTGAAATAGTTCAGAAGCAGTCTACAGGAGTCTGTGGCATTTCTGTTGCAATCTCAAAAGATCTCAGGCAGGGAGTTAAGGAACTCTATTCTTAAACAGACTGAGTTCCACCTATTGCAGTTAAATCACTTCGCAACACATTTTGCTGCAGAACTGATAGCATTTCCCTGGCATGCTGACAGCTCTGTATTATTATTTACTAGGAAATCTTTTGCGCAGAACATAAAGAAGGTGTTTTGTTACTTGACTTCATGCCATTTTGTTTAAAGACCAAGTGAATAGACTTCTGTTTGCACTCCCTGCAGCTTCAAATTATACTGTATACTTACCTTTGGCACTACCAGAGTGGGTACCATAGTTACCCAGGAAAAATGGGACTAGGTCCTGTTCTCATAAAATTACTTACCTACATCAGCCCATTAATGTGATGGGCCAAGCTATCTTTAGATCAAAGGCGCTTAACTATTTGTTTGCAAAGTACTTCATGGCCCTCTGCTAAAACTAGTGTATGAAAGGACAAGAAAGTGGGATTAGAATTCCAGGAGCAGTTTTTCACATCAAAAGTCTCTTTAAAAATGAAAATGCTGGGTGAATACATGGAGGGGAAACAGGACTAAGCAGTACGTTCTTTACATCTCACCTATGTTGCAAACTGGCATGCAAAGCAACAGGAAGCCTGGGCAGGTGCTATAAGTCCTTGGGACAGTGGCTTTTAACAGGACTGAACACTTTAAGTTCTGTTAGAAATTCTCCCCTGTACAGGATACAAATCCTGCACTTGCTGGTCTTACCTGTTGTCAAGGATCACAAAATAGACTACTGTCCATGATGATTATCAAAGTACTAACTTATCTTCAGTGTTCAAGGAATCATTGGCTGCTGGCTTCTTTAATCTCAACACGTAATCATACGGACATTAGACCCCAAGCAGTCCTTGCAACCCAGGCCCTAAGAAGACAGCATGCTCAACCCAGAGGACATACCACAACCACAGGTACAATACAATGGCCACACTGTTTAACACAGCACTTCAAAAAAAGCAGTGGAATGGCCTTTTAAAATTTGGTAGTGGAAATTATAAGTCTACATTTAGGAAAGATTGCAGATGTGATTGAATTCTACCAAAGTGACTCAAGCTAACAAAATAGTCCGAAACTATTTGCACTCTTGATCTGAAACAGCAATAAAGTTTGTGAACAGGGACTACGGACTATAAAACTTATTCTCCACAGGAAAAAAAGAAAACTGTTAAGAAATCCTCCTGCTTCCAGGATCTTATTTTTGGACTAGAACACCTACAAAATAGTTCTTACAAGCTTCCTGATATGCCATTTCTTGTTTTTAGAACTTTTACTTAATGAAATTTATTCAAATCAATTCCATTAATAGAATTTCTGATTGCAGTGTTGAATGAACCTGTTTGTAGTACCTGGCAGTCAATCTCAAAGCTTTTCAGAAAATCTCCAGAGAAATTCATCAAGCATAACGAAATACCACAGGGTATATGCAGAAATAAAATGGGCTCAGATTAAAATGCTAAGTGCATCTGAATTTCAAACAAGGCAATAAATATATAATTTTGTCAAAAACCAGGGGAAATGCACAGCTTATCAGATTTCACTACAAAACCAAAGAACAATATTAATGCCCTCCCTCAAACCCAAATGATTAAAAGGTTCCTATGTGCAGATGTGAATGAAGTGAATAGTGAAATTGTGAAGCAGGAAAACGTACTTAGAAAGGCTGCTTGTACTGTATTTTACATGCCAGCCACTGACTAGTATATATCATCTCCAAGCGGCAACTGCACAGCTATTTGTTAACTTGTGATAGCTATTTGTTAACTTGTGATACAACAGCATTTCATAAAAAGAATTAAAATTTCTGGTCAAAGCTGTAGAACACTCTGGCATGTGTCTCCAGAAGCTCAATGGCTAGGACACTTGTTTAGGAGGCAAGAGATTCATCTTCCAACCCATACTGTATCTTATTAATGACAGAGATTCAATACTCAGATCATACATCCCATAAATACTCCACACGTTCTTGGACACCACTGGCCACTAGAAGATACTTCACACTCATGCTAAATGGGGAAAAGCTGATTGCATGTACTTCCTCCTGTCTTCTGTGTGAAGAATTCTGGAATGCTAATTGGAAAATGAAAACAGTACCCTGCTTTTAAGCATCCTAAAAACAATAAAACACAATGACATTGAAGTCATACTTAGCACAAGCTAATAATAATAATAAAAAAGTTTGATTTCTATGCATTTAAAAAACAGAGGTTCATTGAAATTCCAGTCTTGCCCCCTCACTGGTCCGTAATTTATTCAGCAGGCAGTTTCAATCTTCTCTTTCTGTATTCCCTTGTTAGAAATGTGCCCTTGTAGATAAGGTTATGTCCTTTACTAGATCTAACTATTAACAAATTGTGAATCCATATGGAGCTAAAATACATTTTCCTATGCAATAAGACAAGAAGCAAACTTCAGAACGAAGGCCATCCATATCAGGCATCTTGTATCAGCTTTAACAGAAATGACCAGCTCAAATTCAGTCAGTGCCCAAACCCAGAAGTAGACTGATCTTGCATGGTAAGAGTTCACAGACTGAATCTATTAGACCATGCTGTCTTTCAGCCTTTTGGGGATAAGTCCCAGGGCAAAATTTCCAAAAGTGAGCATTTGAGGTGGAGGTCTCATGATAAGGACTTCCACCTGAGAAAAGCTGTGGGTGATTCATCTTGAAAAGAAGCTAGGTCTTGGTACCCAAAAAGGCAGTCCACTCTGTGAAAAGCATCCGTAACCATATCTCATGTTAATGAAATTACATAAGGGAAGTAAGAAAAGAGTAACTCTGAGAATCTGTACTTCTTATTTTGACAAAAATAAATTTTCCCCTTTTATTAACGAAGGAAAAGATCAAATCCTTTGCTTCAACCTCACATTCACGTTTACCCATTCATAAAATGTTTATTGCCTTGCCTGTTGATAACACTCATTACTTAATAGCTTTTAGTCTAAATTCCCGTGCATTTCTATGTTCTGTCAAGTCAAATGAAGTAGCATTCTGGTGAATTGCTATCACCAAAGGGGAATTATAAATGACAGTAAATTGTGTGTTTTTATGGTTTTGATGTTAAGGCTGAGGAAAAATAATTATTTTACCACGGACTATGTAATTCCTAGCTGTTAATTGATTTCCTTTGTGCAATCTGCACGTCTGTTTTCTTAATAATGAACTCTTAACCACCAACCTCTTTTCACTTCTGCTGTCCCTACTGAAATAAGTAGGTAGTTCACACACACAAAAAAAAAAAGGACAAAGAAAAGATTAAAGGTTGGCGAACATCTGATATGCCAAACTTGAGACTTGCAAGGAGCTAGCCAGTAATCTTATCAAGAGATCACGAGAAATGAGAAACAGAAGAGGATATACTGGGGGGCTGCTTTTGTGCCATGCAAAAGAGAATTATGGTAAAAACGTTACAATTGAAAAGCTAGCCAAGCCAATACAAAACTGTTCCTGCAGCACAACATCCCTTGCATACGGGACAACTCTGCAGACTGTGTTTATGAAAATATTAGGCTGAGCCATTCAGCCACCTCTGATACAATTCCTCCTTCACAGTTATGATGTACTGTGATAATCAAAATCACTTGCCCCCGTTCCTCAACTTGCACTTCAAAAACTAGTTATGGAGCCTGTGTCTAGACACAGACCATTCGCCTACAGTGCACTATTTTCATCCACTAGTACGGCTGCAAAGTCCTACGCTATCCTCAAAATATTCTTTCACTTCAGGCATCAACAGATTCCATTGACCTTGGTTAAATCATTTTAATTGATTTATTCATGTGTACACAAAACAAACCCACTCAATTATTCTATGCAAACACAGCCAGCTCCCAGATCACTGCATATTTACATATTTATTCACCAGTTTGGATAATTCTTTGATGTACTGTAGCACTACAGGCTACAGTAGTGCTAGAGCGTTATATAAACCTATATTGATGAACCTACAAAATGTTTTAAAGGGGGAAAACTGAAAAAAATGAAAACGGCATAGAAATTTGAAGAGGGCTTAGAACATCACAACAGGGCATAGAAATCACAAAATGATACTTGGAGAAGGAAAGAGCTCAGCAGAACTGCCACCTTGGACTTCCAGAGGGCAGACTTTGACCCGTTTAGGGGCCTGGTTGACTTGCCCTGGGGAGGCAGTCCTCAAGGGCAAAGGGGTCCACAAAAGCTGGACATCCTTCAAGAAGGAAATATTAAAGGTGCAGGAGCAGGCTGTCCCTATGTGCCGGAAGATGAGCTGGCGGGGAAGAAGATTGGCCTGGCTGAACAGAGAGCTTTGGCTGGAACTCGGGGAAAAAGAGAGTTTATGACATTTGGAAGAAGGGGCAGACAACTCAGGACTACAAAGATGTTGTGAGGTTATGCAGGAAGAAAATTAGAAGGGCCAAAGCACAACTAGAATTTAATCTGGCTACTGCTATAGAAGACAATAAAAATGTTTCTGTAAACACATGAACGAAAAAAGGAAGGCTAAAGAGAATCTCCATCCTCTATTGGATGCAGGGGGAAGCATAGTGACAAAGGATGAGGAA
>VZSZ01001380.1:0-24206 GCA_013398815.1 Ibidorhyncha struthersii
ATAATGTAGCTTATCGAGTTAATTGTGATGATTTCAATCACTTAGATGTTCCCCCCCTCCCCACACTACTGCTTCGTTATTCTTAGATGCTCCAAGATTTAACTGTAAGAAATAAACTCTGAATTAAAAGTATACATTTTTTAGCAAACTGTTTCAGTATCTTGTAAGAGTATAATTGCCTTTGCTTGGAATAGTACTTAAAATCATTGCAGCAATTCATACATAAATAGGAGTTTTATAGTTCATGTTAAGCATGTGTAGAGAGAAATAAAACACAATCTTCTTTAGTGTAGTATAAGTTCAACTTTTCGTAAAAATACAAACTTTCAGTTGGTAATTTTTAAANTTGTCGCTATGTTCGACCATCAGTATTCCTCTTTACTCCTAGAGGAGCATTTAAAAGAAGGGGGGGGAGAGCAGGATAAATTTGTCTCTAGGTTATTTGTTTGTTTGGGAGGGGTTATCATGTAGCAAAGTTGAAACAATGGTTGTTGTCACTAGCATAGAAAAAGTAATTTTAGCTCATGCTGTAGTTTTAATAGATTAAATGTTCATTTTTAGTGACTTTTTTCCACACACAATCTGTGTAAGTTGGTTGGGTTGTTTGTTAAATAAAAGTTGATAACATGACTGTGCGTAAAAGGAGAATAAACCATTGATGTGTACGGAGTGCTGAAAAGTTAGTCTCTTTAAGAGCTTTGGGTCTATGAAGATTGATCTGGCAGTCTTTATAGGTCCTGTGGCCTATTAACTGAACTGTTTTCTCTAGTATTTATCAAACCTAAATGTTTCTCAAGTCTGTTTGAGAAAATAATGAAACAGTAGAGCTTAAAGGATAATAATAAAAGCTGTAAGTATCCTAAAGGTTACTATTTTACTTCAACTGAAGTTGTTATATGTTGGGGTGAAGTTAATGGGCCTTCCACTTCTGTCCCTAATGACCTCAATCTTCCATAGTTGCTCTGGGATTTAAGGGCTCAAACTCCGGCACAGAATTAGGTCTTCTGTATTGCGTCCCTGTTCAGCAGGCGGCTGACAATGTAGATCTTCCTTGAAGTGTCATTGCTGTTGGGCTATTTGTAATTACATTTAGTGAGCTTGCACTGGCTTGTCTTAGTTTTCTATAGGTTCGCTTTTCGATTCGTTTTCTATAGGTTCGCTTTTCGATTCGTTTTCTATAGGTTCGCTTTTCGATTCGTTTTCTATAGGTTCGCTTTTCGATTCTTGCAACTAATCTGACCGCAGCTCACGTGTTTGTACAGTTGAGCATAATTTAGTTAGTGCCTGATGCTGTAAACCGGTCTCGTGCTTTTGTTAACAACATAGTCCTGAAACAATTTCCTGTAACAGGTATATTAAATTAGATTCTTAACGGTATTGGCTCCTGCACACGAAAATGTTACGTAGAGGGGTAGCAGTGAAATTACGTTAAGTGGTTATGCCATGTGTCCCAGCTGTGCTTGTGATGTAGTGCATGAATTAAAGTGGCCTCTCACCTCTGGTTTGATAGCAATGAATCAGCTGGAGACAGTTCTTTAGTGGCAGCTATGTACTGCGAGGTGCGCTGCTGTATAGAAGGAAAGGTTGACCAGGACTCTGCGGTGGAGCAGGTTGCCCGACAAGTTGCCGGGAGAGATGTACCCTAGCCAACTTCCCAAGAAAAATACGATGGAGATGAAATATGATATGATTAAAATAATCCAGGCTTTGGCTGGTGTGTTGGTTTTAGTATAGCAGAAATAGGTGTTGGTCGGAAGTACAGAACGAGCTTTTGTACAAGTGTAGAAATGCCTGAGGCCCTGGGTGCGTTCCTGGTATCAGTCAGCACTTGCAACTGGAAACTCTGGTTTTTAAAATGGTTCGATGAAATGGATGTTGTACGGAAGCACCTGTATACACTTGAATGTTCTTTTGGATGATAGCCAAACCTCTTTCACTAGCCAAAAATGTATTCAGGAAACTTAATACTGTATTGCTTTTTATAGAGGATGGTGTTAAGATACTTAAAGAATCAAGGAGGAGACTTCCCATATAAACTTACAGACTGAGTAATTTTTTTGTAGTTGAAAAGTATTGTCTTGACCTCTTAATAGATGTTTACTCTGTTCAACCTTCTAGCTGTGCCAAGCTGTCAAAATAAAATGTGGTGTTTAACGTTGATGTTGTACAAGATGCTGTGCTAGTAAACAGGTGCCATGATGAGCAACAGTGTTTTCAGAAATTGCCTGGAATAATGATTTTTGAGAAAAATGAATTAAAGGTATTGCAGAACACACTAAGTGTCTGTAAATGTCAAATCCAGCATCCTGATAATTGATTTTTTGCTTACTTGAGGGTGTTTGTCTTTTCTCCAGTTCTGTAGAAGGTGTTTACATGCTTTTGCCTCCTTCCGCAATCTGGTAGTGATGCGGAACACAGGTTAAGAAGTAAATGTGTTTAATATGTGAAGATTTTATGTTTATTTTATACTTAACATGTTTCAAGAGCTTTTCCAAAAGATCAGGCTCGTTTTTCTTCTGCTGTGAATTGAAGACTATTCTGTTGTGTAACTGTAGACTTATTTTTCCAGATCAAAGTATTTTAGAACGTGTTCAACAGGCGAACACTTCACGATAGAGGTGAGTGCTTACACGTCTAGTGATTTTTAAAAAATGAAAAGGTGGAAAAAGCTGAATTTTAGCAATGCATTTAACACTTTTTGCAGTTTATGTACACTGAAATATTCTGGGTTATGGCAAACTAAATGGATGCTGCACTGAGTGGCAAGATTCTTACAGCACCTCAGAACATTAATACATCATCTCACTTGAATCTGTCATTTGGAAAGAAAAGAAGTGTCTGTTGTGATCTGATACTCAGCACCAGAGCGTCCTAAAATCTGCCTGTTGCATCTTTCATCGCTGCTGTGTTGGGAGTGATTTTTCTTTTCTGCTTGTGTAAGTGCAGGATATTTAGTTCTTGATTGCAGGATCATGAGTCTGATTCTACAAAAAGCTAGAATCTGATGAGGTTACTTCATAGTTAGTTGCATTTGTAGTCTACTTTGTTCGCTACAAGAGGTCCTTCCTCGACCGCTGAATTTCACCCCTTTTTGCGAAGGGTAGTGTAAGGTTAATTTGGTTAAGCTGAGATTCTCAGAATAACCTGGTTTATTTTCTCTGAGTGTTCCTTATGGTCTAAAAGTCCTAGACCTTTCAGATTGCCCCCATTACTGAGAATAACATTAATAACTGTAATCACTGCTCTGGCTTTCAAGAAAGGGGACAGATGTATATGGTAGGAGAAATCTGTTTTAGCGCACAGCTTCCCGTTGCGAGAGCGTGTTCCTGCAGCAGAAATATGATGGGGAAAAGAAGGTTCTGTCTTCCTCCCAAATTACTATTCATATTCTGCTTACAGCAATTAGTCAATGTACAGGTCAATAAGGAGCCTTGCTGTAGATACTGACCTCCGTGTTTGATGTATTGACTACGTGTAGGAGAATTTCCATTTGCTTTGTTCGATGTGATAATTCAAGTGCTGGTGGACGAGTTTGTGTATTCTTGCCCAGTTTGGGCTTTTTTTGGCTTCCTGTCATTAATCATTACAGCGCCTTTATTGACCTTTAGTTTCTTCCGTGCAAAGCTGGGAGGGGAGTTGTAATTGCTTGTTTGTTTTTAGACTTCTGGGTAGAAAGTAACTGTTTTCTGTAAATTAGATCTTCAAATAGTTTTTGATAAGCATCACAGTTGCCGCGCGAGGTAGAGGTTACCTGCGCTACACCACTTACATCTTCTACATGTATAAATTGAATGGGTGCTTTGGTGTATGTCAGAGCCATACCATTCCTTCCACTGCTTGTATTAAAATGGTTCAGATACACAGAATTATTGGCGATCTTCCAGCTAATGAGATTTCATTTTTATCAGGGCCCTCACATAAGTTGTAGTGAAATACATGAACGTGTTTTAGTTTTGGCTCTTCTCCTTTTAGGAGAATGTAATGTTTAAGAAAAGAAACATTCCTAAGAAAATAGGTCCCACTCTAAAAGTAATACTTTCTCTGAAAGTAGGGGCATTCGTAAATGGTATTACAGTCCCACTGTTATCACTGGAGTGGTGTTTTTACAAGACAGATTAAATAGGTAATCGTATTTGCTGTATGTGTTTAGTGACTTGTTAGATTGAATTGTAAAGATTGTTTACTTCTTTTTCCCTGCAGTTTGAGAACCTAGTGGAAAGTGATGAGGTAGGTACCTGGATCATCATAATGTGAAACCCGCTAGTACAACCCCTAAAATGGTTCTAAGATCTGTATCTTCCTCCCACTTTGTGCTGTGTTGTAGACTGAAATTGCAGGTTTTTTTTACTTTGAGTTTTGTTTGCTCTAGGAATGAATATTTAACACTTTGGGAGAGCCGAAGAGCTAAGAGAAGAAAAAACTGGTCGGGGGGGAGGATGGGAAATAACCCTTTCAGGAACACGGCACTATGGGCATTAGGAAGGCAAAAAGAAAAGAAGAAAAAGAGGGGGAAAAAGGCGGGGGGGAGACTTGAAGGAGAAGTTGCTTCTGGTATGACTCTTGTATAAGACAACAAATGCTCTTTATCTGAGAACATATGTCCACCTGGGTTGCTTTGCTGAGGAAAGTTTTGGGAGTGCTCTGTCTTTACAGTTAGGGTTAAACTGGCTGAACAGTACTTCAGAAAAGTAGAAGTTGGCCTTAAAACTTCACTCTTCTAAATGTAACGCAGCTTGATAATGGACAGGACACACACCACATTTTCAGTAGCCTGCCCTGTTTTTAAAAACATGAGGAATGTTTATTTTCAGTTGGAAGTACTTACTTGTTTTTCTTAGTCAGCTGCTGCAGTTGATTGCATAATGAGAGGTTTTTTTTAATTTCAAATTAAAGCAGGGGATTTTTCCCCCCCTAATCGTAAAACCCAATAGATGGAAGAAACTATGATTTCATCTTAAGATGAATCTTAAGATTTCATTTTAAAATTGATTTGATTGATGGGATTCTCCAAAACTCAGACTTTCTTTTTTTTTTTTTTTTTAACAGGGGGAAAGCCCAGGAAGCAGTCACAGGTAAGACTCTCTTTCCCTTTGCTCTCCTACCGTGACTAGGAAAGTTTTCAGAGTTCCTGTCAAAACCCTTTCTATCTTTTTAGTTGTCAGATACATGGAAAGAATACATGTCAAACTAACCTTAGTGCTTAACTACGTTAAAACGGTTTAGATGATAATGCATCGTGCAAAATCTATACAGGACAGTTAAAACAGTATGTTGCGAAGAGAATCTTTATTCTTGTTGCCAGACTCAGCATTGAAAGTTACACAGGTCTTAGTGCTAATATTTAGATAAGCAGTAGAAATTTAGAGGTCTGCTCTGTAGGAGACATAGGAAGGCTCCCAAGTGTATGCTTTGGTTGTCTACTTATAGGCATTTTGTGTTATTTAAGTTTGATAGTTCCCAAAATGTTATTCCCTGCCAATGGTCCCAAAGAAGCAATATAGCAAACCTTATAATTATTCTAATGCTTTTGTGGTCTTGTTTGTTAGATACGTAAAAGTAGACATAAAGTAGGCAACAGATGAAAGGGGGACGATTTACCATTAGGTGACCAAAACAAGTAAGAAAAAAAAGTGAGATTTACACCACAATGATACTAACAATTCCATTCCTGTAGTTCTGCTGGCAAACAATGTTTTGAAAATATGCTTTCTATAAAGATACAAAAAATGCTTTGTAAGAGTAAAGAGGAGAGAACGTTGTCTTGGGTAAACAGGGAACTTTGGAACTCTGCTCTCAGGAGGAACAGACCAAAAGCACAGCTTGTTGAATTTGCATTAAAGGACCGGTCAAGAAAGACTATCTGGATATGTTTAAGTGCAATTTAGGGTTGTCATGCGTGAATAATAGATGGAGTCTTTTTGTGTTTCTCTCATGCTTTTAGACCTCTGACTGAGGAAGAAATTGCTGACTTGAAAGACAGACATTATGACTCCATTGCTGAAAAACAGAGAGTTGTTGATATGAAACTTCAGTCAGAGGTAAGCAGTTACGATGACCAGTATGCCTAGTATAGTTTTTCTTTTAAAGTAGTTAAGATCAGCCATGAACACAAGTAGATTCCATTTGCGTGAACGAAACAATTGGGTTTTGTTCATCAGTTGGTGTTTTTTTAATCTACATGACACAGATTGCTGCGCAACCAAGTTTGCATCAGAGATTGCTTATAATAGCCCCTCAGCTGAAAAATGGAATGAATAGGCTGGCTCTCTTACTGAGATCTGTTAAATTTGAATCTTTTTTTTTTTTTTATGAAAGGCAAAATGGGGTGTATACTTGATTCAACTTTTCTTGTGCTCATTTTTTTCCAGAGCTTTTCTTGAGGAGAAAAAAAACATAATTTGTTGTTTTGGTTTAGTGTGTTGCAGCAATTAATGGAATATGATGTGTAACACAGCATAGAAATTGGCAATGATTTCTAATAAAGTACCAATGAAATATGCAACTGAAGAGACTTAAGTCTTTCACTGTGCAGTTCATAATAAAATGCAATGTGCATTTGCAGCAATTCACTAGTAATGATGTTTATTCAATAGGGTAATGTTTCGTTATCTAAATTTCTTGGGATGTTTGGTGGCGGGAAGCTGTTAGATTCAGTTAATGAAGAAGAATGTTTTAGCTATAGTCACTTTTATTTTATTTTTATTTTGTAGTAGCTCTTTTGTTTTATTGAACTTACGGCTTTATTCGTAGGAAGATAGATAGGTTCTGCTTTTGTTAACCATTACTATTTTGTTCATATACAGTTAGCCTTACAAGAGGAGAAGTTAAGAATAGAAGAGGAGGCTTTATATGCTGCACAACGTGAAGCAGCCAGGGCAGCAAAGCAGAAAAAGCTCTTGGAGGTGAGGGGAAAAAGACCCCAATATATATCAGAGCTTCTGTTCTGTTTCTATGTATGCAGACTTTTCTAATATCCTTTACATCTCAGAAAATGTAATGAGGAAATTGCTTTGGCTTGTAAATTCAAGTAGTGAAAGAAATAGACGATTTGAAAGTACAGCTGACTGGAACAGCTGAAAAAGACCAGAACTGTTTGAAACAGCTTATGATGCTGAGTATAGATTTTGAATGAGATGTATGATTTGAATCTATAATTAGCTTAACAGCCTTCTTAATTTATGCATAAGATACTGATCTTTAATGTAAAGTGATTTGTGATGGTTTTCGAGTAAAAAAAAAAAAAAACCTGAAATTAAGCACGTTATGATATCATTTAGACTTGTACAATATACTTTATGTATTTGTGCATTTAATTGTTCCTTATCTCTCTGGGTTGCGTTAACATGAAGATACGTGTTTCCAAGTCATCTGAACTTTACTGTTGACCCTGCTTTGAGCAGGAGGTTGGACTAGATGACTTCCTGAGGTCCCTTCCAACCTGAATTGTTCTATTGTCCTGTGATTTGTATGTGTAGTAGCCAAAGTCCAGTAATGACTTAACAGTAGTCTGTATTTATTTAATAATGTCTGTGCCTACTTTCAGATGTCTGGTGCCTATGCTTTTGGAGCTTGGTCAAGCAAAACAAAAGCCATGTTATATTTTCCGGCTTTTTTGAAAACAGACGCTGTTCTGTATCCCGATAGCATTTATTACTGATGGTTTTCATGTTGCAGTTCAAAGAATTACATATTATCAGTGCGTTTAATATTTTTGCCATCTTAATAAGCTATTAAAGTACGTGTTCTCGCATCAATTTGGGGTTGCGGGAAATGTGTATGTTAAAAAGAACATTTTCACTTTTTGCTGTTTGTCTATAACATGTATGGCCGCAGTTGTAGCGTGTTCAAGGGAACAGTCCACTAGATATGTGATATGCATTCAATTAGAAGTAAGTTTTCGAAAGTAGAGGTTTAGACTCATTGAAAAAGTCTGAAATCTACAACAGGTATAGGGGGAGATCTGTAACCCTAATGTATTGTCTATATTCAAAAGAGAGTGAATTGAAAATTGTTATTTCCAGAGTGATGGTGATGACTGAGTGTTCATCTAATATTTATGTTGCTAAGTGTAGGTCTCATTTCACATTACTCTTTCTATCCTCTTGTTATTTGGTATGGCCGGGTTAATTCTTTCAGACCTTTTTATGCCTGCCTTTTTTCTTTTTTAAAAAACACTTTTGGTCTATATAAATTCAGCAAAAGTAGATTGTTGTATGACTTTAATGTTTTTCATAGAAGTTCTGTGCAAGAAATGCTATTTTTCTTGTCTTCTAGTATTTTTAATATGCACGTCTTTTAGTCAGGACCTAAGATAGAATACGTTACAGAGATTTTAATTTCCTCCTTGTAAAATTAGTACCACTTACCTCCTTTACAAACAACTCCCCCAAAACCCCATAAGGATTATAAAGATTTCTAATGAAGCATTTTTGTGTAGATACACATCAAGCATTTAACCTTTGTAAATAAACTAGAAGACATTTTTTAATACATAACTCATCTCTTTTCTGTTTGTGGGTAGAATTCTTCTAAATGAGAAAATGGCTTTTTCATTGGAAGTATAGCATCCATGTAAAACTTAATTTGGCTTGCTGATGTTGCCCTACTAAATATCAGGGTTTGCAGTAGTGGAGAATTTTAATATATGTGTATCCTGGAACTTACAACGCTAGATATTTGTATGTGACCTGGCAAAATGGGTAGATAATTTAAATTGGATATTATGTGGGTACATGAATCTTAAAAGAAAATTGTTGCATGTGTCAGTAATTGATTTTTTTACAGACTTGTTAACTATGTTGATGCTGAATTCCTGTCTCTTTCTCCCTGCATACTTCAGTCTTCTCACCTCTAACCACCATTATGTGATATTTCTATTCTTCTACACTTCCCATTTCCTTAATGGTTTCAATCTGCTTATTCTGATACTTATTTAAAATACCCGAGATGGAAAATGTGCCAAGCAAACAAAGCCATCATCCTCTTGGGATTGAAAAATACTAGCTGATCCAATGCAGTTATCTCACTATACCATTTACCCAGTGAAGAGCAATTCTGGTTTATTTACCCCTGCTTTTCCTCTGCAGGGACAGATCCATTAAGGCCGAGAATAGATTTTTTTTTTTTTTTTTCAGAAAATACAGTAGCTAGATACATTAGACTTGTCTATAAGACTAGCTCGTTCATTTTTGTCTTAGTCTTTGTCATAATTAGTGAACAATTACTGCTTCATAACTGATTTATCTTTAATCACATAGTTGATGTGCCCAGTTTTTATGCTCACATTTTTTTCAAGGCACGGAAAAGAAACTTGAGACAACTTAAGTTGTTTAAACACTAAAACTAAAGCAGAACCCTCCTTCTTTGACATCTTTTGTTCCTCTTTTAACTACAAAATAAATGCATTTTTGTCTTGCATTTTTCATGCTGTTTTTGCCTAGTGGTACCATGAAAGCTGCTTCTACCTTGAGAGTGTAGAGCTATTGATAGTTCTGGCCCAGCAAGGCAACAAAGCTTTTATTAATATAAATGAAGCACTTAGTGCTGATACAGACAACCAGAGGAGATGGCGGTACTGCTTTGTACAGAAATAAAAGGACTTGTAGGAAATCTTTGTTTTTAAATGGTAAGCTGGTTGTTCTTGCGCACAGAGCAAAACAAATCAAATGTAACCCAGGTGTTAGTTGTGTGTTGAAAATACCCGAGGCTTAAGGCAATCACAAATGGTGTTCACAAGTTTCTAGACAAATTGATGCGCCCTTCCCCTTCCCNCTGAGAGATTTTGGAGATTAAAAACAATGCCACTTGTATGTAATGGTCCCTTTAGTATCACAAAATTTGATCTTTATTTGAATCAAAGTTAGTAGTTTCCCAAGATGTACTCAGACTGCTCCAAGGACCAGGACAATGCTCCTCCTAATGCTGTGGTTGAGGGAATGCTTAGTGTATTGAGTATGTTACTCCAAGTGATTGCATTCAGCTTTTTCAACAATTTACTTCTTTCGATAGCAACGTAGGCAGCAAAGGATAACACAGCGAGTGCATGCTGTTAATAATGGAGAATATCAGAGGTAAGATATAAAATTTTATTAATGATAATAGAGAACCATGAGTGTTTTTACTCCTGTTCCTCATCTCCCCCTCACCAAAAAAAAAAACCCCAAACGTGTGATTTTCAAACCTTACATATGCATTATTTCTAAGTCAGAATTGTTTTCTTTGATTGGAGTTTTCTTAACACCGAATAGTTACTGAATGCGAATGGCTTACAATTAATCTGCAAAATTAGAGGGTGTATTGCATTCATTTTTGTTTTTTGCTGTAGTTATTAGACTGATGCATACAAAATTAGACCTACTCCCAGCTACTAATATAGATATACAAGCACAAAATCTAGTGTTTTATATTAGTAAGGTGTTTATATGTAAAATCTTGGCTAATATTTTTATTATTCACAACCCTGTTTGAAATGCCCAATAAAAATATGCACTAATCAAATGGGGGATTGAATGGTTTATATAGTCTGCCTCTTTGTTCATAAATATTATTTATTTATTTATTTTCAATCCCCCCTTCTGTGTTCAGTGTTGGAGGGGAAGGGGAAAAAAAACAACCCCACAAAAGACAGCTCAAGTAAATTTACTGTGGAATGGTACTGAGTTTAGAAAAAACTCTAAAATCAAACATCTGTTTTTAGATGGAAGAGAAGAGGGATAGGAGTGATTTGCAGTTAGGGAAGTATAGTTAGAAAAGGAGCTGTGAAAACAGGTTTTATGGCTTGAGTAGGAACTAGCCAGATTTTAGAAAAAAAGGACTGCAGTAGCGGGATCTGAATTAATTAGTTATAAAAGGAATTGAAAATTAAGGAGATATTCTCTAAAGTGACAAAGGTTGAGGGGGAAGAGTTGTTTTGTGACAGAAGTTAATTCATTTTTAACTGAAAATACTACTCAAAATTGAGCAGAAGCTCAGACTGGGAGAGGGTGTGATGAGTAGGAATGGAAAGGCATTTTGTAGATCATCTTATAAAGATTTTAGTTAAAGGTGTATGTGCTTTGTAGCATTTCGATTAATATGTCCTTTATGGCATCCTTAGAGGTTTATAAAGCTAAAAACAGCACATGTATTGTTCTTGCAGCTCTGTGGCAGAGGAAGATCTTGATTCTTTCTTAAGAAATACAAAATTCCAGTATGAAGCTTTTCGAAGTAGCAGTAAGTCTTTTTTTACTATGCATGTCTTTAACAGTTAAGTGACTGAGGAGTACAGAATGCTGTTTCTTATTCTAGATAAACATAATATTTTATATACACACATATAGATAAAAATTATTTATACATACGTTTGTATTAACAAATCTGATAGAAACTTATTTTCCTCTCTAATCCCTGATGCTTCCAAGTGTTCAAAAGTATACCACTTGTGCCACAGCCATTCCAGTTCTCAAAAGCAAGTTCTGTAAGCACACAAGTCCTGTGCATGGATTTTATTTTACTAAGCCTTTCCAACCATCTTTGTGGAGGCAATATCAATACAGTGAACTTTTCATGTAAAACCTAACAGTGTATTAAAGATGCACATGTGAGTGTATAGCTTTTTTTAATTGTCTCAGCAAAAATAATTAGAATCATACTAATGGTTAATTTTTTTTTCTAATGAAGTGCAGGAGAGGTGCTTATAAACCTATATGCGTAAGTTTTGATGACAGTACCTAATAGTCACTAGGAATTTGGAGGACTGATGGTAGTTCTTGGGAAACTCTGCCTGTAGTTTGTTTGTTTTTGCAGGGAGGGTTGGTTGGTTGTTTTTTTTATTGTGGGGTTTGGGTTTGGCTTTTTTTGCAAGTCTTCACTCATGTCCAGCTTATAGCTTACTAAATTCCTGTATAGTTCTAATTAGACAGTATTGCTAAATGTCCTCTTGTAATATCTTAGTGGTTAAAAAACTACTGTATATTCTTTGAAGTGGTGATTGAAGTGCTTTTTCAAATGTTCCTGAGGTTTAAAGGCCACAAAGCACAATAAAAACTTTCTTTGACAGTTTAGTTTTGCATATTGAACCTCAAATTCAAGTATGTTTACGAACTAAAAATATCTTTTTTTATGTAGGACTTTCATCTGATGCTACAGTGCTGACGCCCAACACAGAGAGCAGTTGTGACTTAATGACCAAAACAAAATCAACGAGTGGAAATGATGACAGCACTTCATTAGATCTAGAGTGGGAAGATGAAGAAGGTATTCATTCTGCTGTTCAGCTTAATTCTGAACTTCCAAGTTAAAAATGCTGACAGTTTAAACTATATTGATTGTAAATTTGTCATTTTCAAAAGGGAAGGTGACTGAAAACTTTATTCGGATGAAATTTCTGTGAAGTGTGTAATGATTAAACTGTAAAGTATTTTTACGTAGAAAATTGCTTGTTTTGATAGGTTATCTGTAATAAATGATTTTATTTCTTTGGATCATTCAGTATATGGCCTTTCCTGCATTTTGTGGAACTGACTTGTAAACTCATAAAAAAACCTAATGGTAAAGAAATGCTGCCCTCTTGTGAGCCAGTAGCAGAAGGAACAGCTTGTTCTGTGTTTTAAAATGTGGAAGCTGGTCAGGAGTCTGACTGCAGTATTTTTGGAAGCATTGTTTCTTTAAACCCTAATTACTTTTATTGTAACGTCTCCTGGAAACTTAGGTCTGCATTCCATGTGAGTATCCCAGCTATCCTAATTGTTGCTGCTGTTTGTTACAGATGTTTTCTGTTCTTATTAGTAAAATCTGTGAAACCTCTTTGTTTCAAAGTTAATCCAAAATTTTCAGACCTTGAGTCTTGAAAAGCTCACAAAAAATAAGCTAGGATTTCTTTTAGACAATGCATAGCAGATTTTTTTTTTTTTGCTTTAATAGACTGTTTTTTGACAGTCTGTGTGTAGTTGAAATGTTTAGCGCTGTCGAGCACTAAACTGCCTACTTCAGAAACCTGCTTAGAAAGACTTAACTTTCACAGCTTTACCTGGCAATACCCAGCATCTTTTCTTAGCTAGTGTGTGCAAGATGAACTGGAGCTAGGGCAGGATCATGTATGTTGACATATGCTGGATTTTACATTGAGAGTAATTAGCACCAGTGCAGAAACAGTGTTCTGGGAACTGTGTATTCTACACTGTGCTTAAGAAGTGGGAAAATTGCATTCTCTGCCTTTTTTTTTTTTTTTTTTTAACGGATTGACTTGTCCTCCTGCTTCTATGTTTTAGCTTAGTGTAGTATCTTTCTAAATAACTGCTGAAAACCAGAGGAGAGCAAGATACAGTCTTTACCAGGCATACCTGCATGCAAAATGGTCATCTTCATTTGGCTGCTTGAGGGACTTGTTGCATATGGGCTTGTATTATCCTTGTTGTTGTTGTTAATTTTATACACAGAACTAAGTTTCCCAATCTGTGGTGTTTGCTATTCAGTGTACTCTTATCACTGTCATGTTGACTTGGCCATAAGTATTCATCTGTTTTTTAGGTAACTAAATAGCAAGTGCGGTGAAGTGCCAAAAACTGCCTAAAAACAGAGAACGAAATTACTGCATGGTTCTGTTTCTGATTTCTACTAGCCTGTGCTCTACAAAGGGGAATAATTTTTAAGAGTTAGGTCATTGTGATGGCAGCACACCTCTTTTGCCCAGTAACCTCAAATCTTAAGCAGAAGAGATGGTAATGTAACCGATGGAAGATTGCTTATGCTTGAGAACATAACTTGTGTTCATGGCTGCACAGGAAGGAATGTGGTCATTTGAAAGAAGCACTAGTCAATATTGCAAGGACTTTGAGTAGTTTTTAGCACGTTCTTGGTAGATTTGGCCCAACTGAAGTGCATTAAAACCATCTCCCTGAAGTGGATGACTGCTTGCTTGAGATAAGAAGAGGTTTAGTTACTGCGTGTGAGTTGTCAAAATCTACTGTGGAGACTGAAAAAACTCAGGAACTCCAAAACAGTAAGCGTATGTGTGTGGGGTGTTAGTGAACGGGGATGTTCGTTTGAGATGGATAACAGCCTCAGTGAGACATTGGTACCAAAGGATTAATCAAGTTGAAAATAGCTGTGTTTTGGAAGACCCGTAGAACATTAATGTAAAATCTATCATTTGAGTCTGATGAAGAGAAAAATTTACCTCTTAGATATTTTTTTCTGTGGCTCCCCACTGCCCCAAGAGTTGTGTGTTTCGCTTGCAATGTGTAACTTTTTAATTATAATTAATTAGTTAGCTAGTTACTCCAAATTTAAAAGAGGAGTTTGTTTAGGAATGTATGAGGAGTCCAGTGAATAAGAATATTGTAAATCCTCCCCTTTTTCCTTTCCAGGGGTGCGGGAGGGTTTTGTTACACCATGATAAAGTCTATAATTACTGACAAAATGAATAGCATTTCTGATGTCTTTTTGTGCAGTTTTCTAACCAATGTTTTGCCTTATTTTGTGTGCAATTAAATACACCTTTTCAGACAAACTGAGGACCTTTTCCTAGACAAATGCATCCAATATCTAGCTAAATTTTAGCTGCTGTTTAAAATGTTTCACATGATGATGTTTCATCAGTTTGTCAGTAAGTTTCAGGACGATTACGGGCTTCCCTGGACATTGAGCTTTTCTGGAAACAGCACAATCATCTAATATGGCAAAATCATCTAATATTTATGTCCATTTTACATGTAGGGCAGCAGGCTGCATATATAGGAGAAATAAACGCTGCTGGTGAGTTGTTTCACTGTCATCTGTCTTGCTTAGAACGCTGTAAAACAACATCACTGGCTGTTGTGTTCATCTGGGCCAAAACTGACTGCACAGCGTAGCTTTGATGTGACTGCCACCACCAGAAAAAAATACAGTGATGCTCAGGAGTGAAATTACCAGAATCTGGATCTCTAAAGGATCCTTGTTGTTTCTTCTCATGTTCTAACACAAACGTAAAGGTACTTCCCTCAAAATTATGTCTTTCTCATAAACATGTCTTAAATCGCAGGCATGAACAGAATGATTCCAATGAGAGAACGCTCCAAAACAGAAGAAGATATACTCCGGGCGGCACTGAAATTTAATAGCAAGAAGACGGGAAGTAATCCAGCTTCAGCCTCTGACGATTCTAACGGATTGGAGTGGGAGAATGACTTTGTTAGTGCTGAAATGGATGATAACGGAAATTCAGAATATGCTGGATTTGTAAATCCTGTATTAGATTTGTCTGCATCAGATGTGAGGATATCTGATTCTGATCATCAAGACAGATAGTGAAACTGCGTGGCCCCTGTTTATGACCAGATGGTGAAAAGTGAAATAGAATGTACAAAGGCAATTCGCTCTTTTATAACGTGGTTCCCTTTTTCTTAGAAATTGATCAGCAAGGAATGGGAATGACTTGCTATCTGAATTAATTCAGAATTAAGTGCAATTTTATCATCTACCTTCTAAACTTTTATGAAAACTGGGATGATTCTGTTGTGTATATTTCTGGATATCTGGATTTAATATAAAATTATCTGCACTAATTTAAGCTTCATAGCTTGCATATCTATATTTTAACTAGCTTTTTTTCTGGATGATGTTTCTACTGATTTTTGTTTTTAAAATTCATCATTGGCCTAACATTTATCTCGGAAACAGTCTTACATATTTTATCAAATACTTGAATATAGAAAAATAATTTAAAATTTTTTTTTATTTCCAATATGTGCTTTTTGACTTGTTCTTTAGCTATTTAGAGGGTGTACTTAGCCAGTTGCAAAACCAATACCACACGAGGTAAATTGCAGTTTTTCCCTGTCTAGCTTATTGTTTTCCTAGCTTTGTGTTGTCGTCTTTCCATTTATTTTATTTTTTTATTACTTTATGCTAAGCACAGTTAACCTCAGTAAACATAGTATAAATCATCAGGTTAGGTAAGATATTGTCTTGTATAACATACCAGACTTAGTGTGTGCTAGATAGAAAAACAACTATAAAAAAATTCTTTGAGTCAAACTGGAAATGTTAACCAGTATCTACTGGAGAACTGGGAGGACCAAAGTCTTGATTTCCCAACCCCGAGAACAGACCAACATCCATTACAACATGGGCCTTAAAATTCTTTAGTTGTGGAAAACTTCTAATTCAGCTCAACCGGAACGATTATTGAAAAGCAACATTCTCTGAGCGAACTGGGGGAGGGATGATTGCTCTCCTGCTGGGGTGGGGAGAACAAGAACCTAAAGACTGAATTTCTATATCTGCATTTTAAAAAGAAAAAAAAATATGTTTAAGTTACAAAACTGTGTTTAAGTGCTCTAGCTTTTCTGTGCCTCTAAACTGGATGGTTAATACTGCGAATATGGACTGAAATTCAAGGAGGTGTTCAGTGACTACAAATCTGGTGTAATGTATTGTGTGGTCCCCCCGATATTTAATGCAAGTTATTCTTTTTAAAAAAAGAAAAAGCTCACTGAAAAGAACATGCAAAACACTTGTAGAGCTCAAGCTTTCCCCAAAGTTTCAGTAAAGCCATTCTACTGTTCTTCTGTGTAGCTGTCTTACTTTCCCTGGAAAAAAGGGGGATGGGGTGTAACTTGACCATTGTGGAGTAGGAGCGACACACTGTGTTATGTAGTAAATCTGCATCCTCAGAAGAACTGAATTTGTCAGTGAAGGTTGTGTCGCTGTTTTAGATCATCTGAGCCTATATATGATAGAAGGGTCACTACAGTGTGGTCCTCTTTGTAATAACTTGAACAAAAATACTGCACATTTGGATTAAATATGTACAAATACCAACACTAATGAACAGATAAATCTTGCTGATAACATTCCATTCTTAATTTAAATCGTAGCTATGCCAGTGAAAATATTTTAATGTAATTATCTCCGTTTGCAATGCCTGTAATAAGCTTTAAAAATTTGTACACATCAAATGTATATTTTTGGTTTGGCATAAGCTACTACTGTGTAACTTCTCCTGAACGTTTCTTTGTATAGTATATTCCTATGGAAAGGAAGGTGACTTTCTCAACATGTAAAGAACATGGTTTTTACCTGCTGAAACTGGTAACTTGCAGTGGTCACTACTTCTCCTGACCAGTGAACGTGAGGTTAACTTGTCCTGACGGTGCTTTGAGGAGGTAAACTAGCTGGTAGTCCCGCTTGTAGAATGAACAAGCGCTTGGGGGAAAAAGGAAGCTGACTCCAGCTGAAGGCTTTTACTGTGATGGGCGTGTTCTGTAGCTGTGGTTAATTAGCGTTCTGCTTTCCAGAGTTCAGTGCACCACTCACAGTGACTAAAGAAATTATGGTCAATATTTGTGGAAGTCTAAGAAATTTGAAAGATTATATAAACAGGTCATGTGAAACAATTCAACAGTACTGTAAAATGCGTATCTGTACAAATTTAAAAGTCATTAAAATTTTCAGCTGGTCTTACATTTGGCAATGTTTTATCTATTGCTGGTTTGGGGGCTGCCATGTCATTCACAGTGAAAGCAGCGTGTGAAGATGAATTGTTAAGATGTTACCCCAAATTACTTCTGCATCAGCTAACTAAGGAAGGTTTTAATAAATAAGGAGCTATGTCATTAACCAATGAATTCCATAGCATCCCTTCTTAAGACCTGGTGCTTTGGGAGCTCTAACAAGCCGTGGTAACAGAGGACTTGAGGAACTTGGAGCGTGGAGCCCTTCTATCAGAAATGAGCAGCTCTACCCTCATACTTCAAAGGTAAGATAACCTTCCCTGTGTAATGCAGGCAGCCTCCCTGTCTTTGTGTCTGTCTGAGCTAGTGCAGCATTTGAGTTGACTTAGCTGATTATGCCTGTATATAGGAAATATAGTGTTTTTAATAGGAAATTCTTTTTTTAACTCGAGGTTACTAAGTTGTTCATCTACTTGTTATACACACGTTTCTGTGCTAAAGTTGAGCCATTGTCAAATATAAAATCACTTGACGTGAACATTTGGTCAGTCTGTTCAGAGTTACTTGGTTAAGCATGAAAGTGGTGTTTTGGCATATTAGGATAGCTGAGCCAAGCAAAAAATTACAAAAAATGCTAGCTGCCTTTGTATGTGTAGTATTTCTCACAATTAAGTTAGCAGTGTATGATTATCGGCAGCCTCGGGGTGGGGGGAGGCAGAAGTGGAATGTTGTTCTGGTGAACAAAGTATGTTCTGGTATACCTCAGTCAAACTAATTTCTGCAGGTCAAATCAACACAGTGATAGGATCCTCCTAGGAGAGGATTTGTTTTTTAATGTGTATTTTGGGGTTGATTCTTACCCCAGGTAAATATAGCTGTAGAAATGATTAGTGTTTGGAAACCATTAAATTGTTGGGGTTTTTTTCCCATTCCCAGGGTTTTCTCCTGGTTCCTGGAGATGTGCCTGAGGAACGTGCTGCTCTAACTGTTGAGCCCCTCTGTGCAGAGTGAATACAAAGTCTACTGAGATGCAGCACTCTGAACTCTGCAGACCAGATGGAACATTTTTTCTCTGGTAAGTAGTGTTTTTAGACACTTCTATTTATATACTGCACTTGAAAATTTGAGACTGAGGTTGTCGCTTTAATAGCCCTGGAAGTATAAGCAATTAATGTGATCAGTGCTGTAGGTTATTGTCCTATGTGATGGGGCCAGCGAGCAAATAGAAATTTGATGACAGTAATGCTTAGTGCGTTTTTTAAGCCCAAAGCAGCACAAAACAAGAACTTGCATGTAATTCGTAATAATTTAAGAGCACTAATAGGAAGAGAGCTGTTTACTGGGTATGTGAAACTAATGCTCCCTCCTCCTTCCCACACGAGCCAAATTAGTGAATGTAAGAAATCCCATGTGTTTTATGAGAGGATGCTTTAATGTAAAAGCTTTTATATGTAAGAGCTTGTTTCAGATTACATTTGCATATTGCTCTCTTTTTCTAGACAGCTTACATTTGCAGGTATTGGCCACTCTAATTAAAGAGTAGGAAGACTCAGATCAAAAACATACAAAAGCCGAGCAGCCAACAACCACTGGAAACCTGCAAGCAGTAGCACCGTGCCTGGTGACACGGTGATGCCTGCTCAGGTTTGGTTTGTTAAGCTGAGGGGCTGGGTGCGTGACAGAGGCTGACTTGCACATCTAGGCCAACGGCTGTAAAAGCTAAGTATGTACCAGAGCCTGGTTCAAAGAGTAGAAAACGTGGGAACGAGGTATTTTTTTGGCAAGGATGAGATGAACAGACAAATTAAATCCTCCATAAGCCTGTGTTTGAGTTTCACCGCCTCTCCCGTGACTTTCTCTCACTTGTGGTTGTTTGCCTTAATATCTCGGGTTACATTGTGTAACCTCCCCTCGGGTATAATTCTGGTTTTCTTGCAATGATTAATGCTGAGATGCATCCTAATGTTTAGGGATGGTAAGATGGGTGATGCTTATGTATGCTCTGTTCTGATTCTTGCCAGTGTGCCTTTCAAGTGAACTAAAATACTCGACAAAAAACCAAGTGCAAATGAAAAGCTGAGCCCCTAGCAAAGAAAAACTTAACTGAAAACAACCTGTGAAATTGTTGTGGTTTGGGCCGGATTGGCCATTTTGAAAACAAAATTGTAAGAGAGTGTGGGGTAGGGGGTAGAGGCAGAAAACTTGCTGAATGTATTTTAGTCAACTCTTATCCTGGAGCAATGCCACTTTTAGAAAGCGCAGAACAGTGCCAGTGAAACTGTCTTATCTGGATTGTCCTGGAAATAATTTTATTCACTGAAAGTGCTTTTGGATTGTAGTTGTAGAAGACAGCAAGTACCTTACTAGGTAACCAAATGCTTTTATTACAAAATTTATCTGGATTTTTACATACCACGATCACTGACGCTGCATGTTTATCTATATTCACAAGCAAAAGTAGTTAACTTACAAAAAATACGTATTTTAATTCATTTTAAAAATAGAAGAAAAATCTTGCTGCAAAGTTAATAAAAGCATGAACTTTAAAGGACTATGCTGACAAAGTGTTTCTAAGCTGTAAAATCTGGGAAGTTACAACCTAGGCCTGAAAATACTGTTTGGAATTTCACATCAAAAGCGAAGCACAAAGTATTAACAAATGCAGAGAGATGTTATGTCCTTATTTAGCTAACCAGCGCTGGGGCTAAAAGTGTTCTACATGCTCTATAGTAATGTCTGTTAAATATACCTTCAAGGAATGTGGCCGCAGTTCTTGAATTGAATCTGCTGCGGTGGATTTGAGTGGCCCTCTCTCATCCACACGTTCACGCAGCAGACAGTGTGATGCCCTGGTGAAGACAGTGGCAGGAATCTGTTTCTTTTGAACAAAGTATATACTGGTATACCTGTGCTGAAAACACGTAAGAAGACTGACGTGCACTGGTGAAAACCATCAAGAACGGTGGACTGAGGTGACAGCCTTCTGTTTGGGAAGTTGTGCAGGTTTCAAATGATCAACATCTGATCCAGCCTCTGTCTCCCCGCTAGCATGACTCGTTTTCATCACTCTCCATGGGGCTTTTGCCTTGGGAAGGAAACAAGGAAGAAAACCCATTCTCCGGTATAGGTTGCAGTGATGGCGGGCATCTTTCTTGTAAGATTGGTACTTCAGCCAAGTGTAAGTGAGTCTCAAAATAATCCACAGACTCCCCTTCTTCAATCTCTGCTAAGATCTGGTAGTCCCCAAAACAAATGATGCACTTCCATGGCAAGTCAACTTTGTTTAAGTAACCCAGTTCTGTTTGGTCCACGATCAGTTTTGTTTTCTTGCTCATGTTCTTGATCTCAAAACAAAACTCTGAGCTGTTCAGTTTTCTGTAAAACTGCAATGCAAACTGAATCCGAGAAACACGAGTATCCATTAAGTTATAACGGCAGACATTAGAATCCCGGCCAAACTTGGGCATTTCATCTGCCCTGACCTGTTCTCGCTTACAGAAATTCAAGCAACGAAACATCATCTTGTCGTCTTGGCAAGGGTGGTAAAAGGTCATGTGGAGACATGTTACTGTTTCTTCAGTTCCAGCTTCTTCAAAAGAGGTCATGATGAAACGAGTCCTCAGAACTACAAGAAAGAAGTAAAATCACAGCATGAAATCATTGTCATACCAAAAAAAATTGGCTTCAAAAATGTGGCATTAAAACACTTTGTATTGTGACTTTACATAATTTATAGCAAATTGGCTGACAGTAAATGTAACGAAACCACTGGAATGAAGAAGTGGGAGTTGAGCCTCCCCAGTCCATGGCAACCATCACTGCCTGTCACTTTGCCAAAGACTCACTGGGTGACCCTAGTGAAGTGGCAGATTGCTCTGGGCTGACCTCTTCCCAGCCGTTAGTCTCGCCTCTGCTGCAAAGGCTGCCCAGCACTTCAGAACTCTGCAAAACACCCATGACTGTAAATTGTCATCAACTAGGTCTTCCTGAGGATCTCACAGGTAGATTTATCTTTGGAAGAAGTATGTCACTTAGCAGCATCAGTAAGGTTTACTTTATGGACTTAAAATGGAGCATGAAGCAGTGCTGTCTGGGCTTGTGTGCTCTATTTTACAGTAGAGTCCTGGGGCTAGAAGGCAGAAGCATAGAATGGTTTAGGTTGGGAGGGACCTCGAAGATCATCCAGTTCCAACCCCCCTGCCCTGGGCAGGGACACCTCCCCCCAGCCCAGGTTGCTCCAAGCCCCGTCCAACCTGGCCTTGAACACCCCCAGGGATGGGGCAGCCACAGCTTCTCCGGGCAACCTGAGCCAGGGGCTCACCACCCTTACAGTAAAGAGTTTCCTCCTAATATCTCATCTGAATTTCCCCCATCAGACAAGTGACGTTAACAAATGCAGTCTGACTGTTTCAAATGTATATAAAGCACTCTTTGGCTCTTTATTCAGAATTTACCTCTCTGACGAAGCGTTCAGAAGTGACTGAGGTGACACTACGTAAAGGAATGCAAAAGCTGGAATATCAGTGAGACCTAAAGGAGGAATTGTCCCCAACTCTAGGTATTTCCCTGTTGCCTGTTGGAAAAATCCCAGCTATCTGCTGCAGATGTATTTAACTAGGCTAAAAATAACATAACTTTTGTGGGGTTTTGGTGTTTTTTGTAAGCTTCTCACATACAGCACAGAGGCGCTTGTTTATGAACTAAAGTCTGTTCCAACATCTGAGCGACTGCAGTGAATCCAAATAAAATCTGAGACGCCTCAGGAGACACCGTGATCTGGTCCTCCATACACGTGAGGCCAGCGTTTTCCTGCACTGAAACTTCATCTAAAGCCAGAAAAGGCTCAGTACTTAAAGAAGGAACCAGAGGATGAGCTCTCAGTATCTCACCAGAGAAACACGTGAGCAGCCGTTTACTGAATCGCATAGTGCAGACGTTTGTCATGTTTCTCCTTCTAGACTGCAGTAAGTTCCCAATGTGTCACACACCGATCCTGAGCTCTCTCACCAGCTGCAGTCAGTGAATGACACTGAAAAGCAGCTTGCAATTTAATCTGTTTTTTATTACGGGGAGGTGAATCACCACTACAGTTAAGTATTCTGACTTGTATTCTTTTAAGGCTAAATTATACCACTGCCCGTAAACTCCAAGCAGAGTGAATGGTGGTGTATCAGTGTGTTAAGTTTCTGCGTGAAGCCTCAAAATCGCTTCCTTCTTATGCCTTATACTTATTCAACAACAGTTCTGACGCAGTAGTTTAGCAACTTGAGCTTGCTTACTGAAGTAGGCTACAACAGCGCTTCTACCAAGCTCGGGTGATTACAGAAATAGAGAATTTCAAGTTGCTTGCTTTAAAACAAACTAGGAAATACCGTCTTGTGCTTTGAACCTAAGCCCAGAGAGACGGCAGGTTGTTCCTTTGCCATCTGTAAGACAGGCTGCAGCGGTATCAGTATCCATCCCTCCTCCTCGTCTTCCTTGACTCTGGGGAGCTGGAAGCGACTACGTGAGCTGGAGGATGGCCAGTCTCTCTTTGTGCTTAGCTCTGCCCTTCGCTGGTGTGTGCCAGTAAGAGGATGCGAGATGTTATTTGAGGTTGGCTTCGGTTAAAGGGGAAAATCAAGTCATTATCACTGAGTTGGCAGACTGACCTGCAGAGGAAGTTTTCTGTCTCGAGACTGGGGCTGAATGTGATACCTACTTTTTAAAAGCGTGTTCTGCTTCTGTTAGTAGCTTCCTTAATTGGGTTCCGCAATGTGTCAGGACTGGGCAAAACACAGGAATATAAAGAAATACATACTGGGAAACCTGCAGTATACACAACCATGTATCGGATCAGTGCAGAATGTTGGCTTTATTCACACGTTGATGGACTTTACAAATGGCTACAGTTGTTAATTACGGAGGGGGAAGAAGGGCCAGAGGTTGCTTCAGCCGTTCCTGCAGACCCCGCTGTCTACTCATGGCCTGCTTTCATGCTATCTCCGGCTCACCTGCCCCGTCCTGCCTTTATGGAGGGTTTATCGAGGCAGGACTGGACGTACTTTCACGTAAATACTGAAGGAGTTTCTTCTTACTAGATTGTTTTGGACAGGAGACAGATTTTGGAGAAATCCATGAAGGACACTTTTTGCACTTAACATCCAGGCTTCTGCAACTGAAAAGTAGCCCATGGCACTGCTGTTCTGTACTGTCATTTGAGTCAAACAAAGCGTGAATTTTACCTCTTTCCCTTCTCCCAACAGTGTCGTTATCCCCTATTTTAGCGACAAGGGAGTGACACGTGGTGTTAGGAACAAGGATGCCCAACATGAGAACCGTCAGGCTCCTACTTGGGCGTTGAATGATGTATTCAATTGCTGTAACCCTTGATCTACAACTTACTGCTCAGGGAGCTCTACCAATTTGCGTTTGCGAATGAAAACATAAGCGTTTTATTGTTTAACTATCATTTTCCAACTGCCTTAGGTGAGGACAGCTGGCCTGTTTGCGCCCCCCCAGACGCCAGGCTGTGCTCACTAAGGTGTGTATCTCCCTCGGCACCCCACAGCCCGCTGAGTTTCAGGCTCTGCTCAGCCCCGGACCGCTCCCGCCCGCCATCGCGCCTCCTCGGTGTCCCCCTGTCCGAGGACCCGCTGTGTGTGTCCCCCCACCTTCCCCGGCCTCCCCCTCACCTGCGGGGCGGGCGGTGCCTCCGGCCGCCTTCCCTCCTGCGGGGCGGGATGTGGCGTCCACCGGCTCCTCACCGCCCGGTAGCTCGGCGGGAAGGCGGGGGAACGGCCGGTGGCGGCG
>VZSZ01001380.1:24285-49869 GCA_013398815.1 Ibidorhyncha struthersii
GTGGGGGTCTAAAAATCTCGTGCTGGGGAGTGACTTCCTCAAACCAGTTGGCACAGCAATGTCAAGGGTACGATCCAGTGTGTGCAGGCTCAGGTTTCGGGCAAAATAATTTCAGTTTGACCCTCCAACCACAAATTAACACTTTGAAGAGTTAAAAGACTTCAGTAAATAGCATGTTATAAGAATAATAATTGAGTGAGGATGTTCTTTGAAATCAAGTATTTTAAAATATTTGGATATTTGCTTTAAGCAACAGTGGTTCAACTTCACTGTGCTCCCTTTGGGGGGGGGGATAATCTTTCCTTGGCTGCTGATCTAAGCTGAGCTGAAAACTTCCTAGTTTACTAGAAATCCTAAGGCAGCCCTGCCATCTGGTAGGAAAAAGTGAGCAATTCTCTCTTCATTCAGCTGCTTTGTTTTTCTTACTAAGCAGGATTACTTCTAAGCACAGAACAAGAGGCAGAGTGCAGAAAAAAACCCCCACAGTTTCATCTTGGAGTCAATCCAGGATACTTGTCCTTCCTTACCTGTGCTTGTACAGTGTTGGGGCTAGCAAGGTGTTGTGCCTCGATAAGTACCATAGGTTTGATTGCCTTGGCACGGGTAGTGAAATACTGTGTTGATTCATATAAACGATTTTTCATTTGTGGGTTCCTTTTATTTATTCGACAAACAGGTAAATCACTCCTGGGTTGATAAGTTTCTTTGTAGTTCTTGTAGAATAGCTTTTATCTGTACAGGGGTTAATACGTCTGCTGCCTATGGCCTTCTCTCCTTCGATCAGAAAAAAGGGGGTTAGACCGTGTTTTGTAAGAAGTCACGTTGAAAAGCAGAGGAGGAAAACAGATTCTTCCAAGTATGTCCCTTAAGAGAATGCCTTTCCTGCAGCAGGCAGGGCTGGGCATGTGTGCTCACACAAAAGCACTTTGCTGTTTTCTGGAAAAGCCAGACTTGTGCAACACTGTAATTTATTGCATCTGTTGATGGCTGTAATTCCCATCAGCCCTTTGGTTCCGGAAGCAGCCTGATTCTCAGACTGCGAGAGAGTTTTTCTGATGGGACTGTTTCCATGCTTGTACCTTTTGAGGTATGTAAGTATTCTTCCTTTTTTTTTTTTTTCCTGGGATGATGTAACCTCATATTAACTACATATTCCTTATTAGTTTATGATTTAAATATAGCTCTGCATGATTTTGTACAGAAGAGGACAGGATCTGTCTTCCATAAGTTTCTAACTGCTTGAAATGCTGCTGGTTTCAGGAAAACAACTCCAGGTTTGCCCTGTATCAGAAAACAAAAAAAAAATCAGGCGCTCTGTGCTTGTGGTTTTTTTACTGCTAAAATGGTTACGTGGTTTACTAGAATTCATTCCTGTATTACCATAGCTTCCTGTTTTTATTGAAATTTCTTTGGTCAAAAGCAAAAGTGCAAATAAATGTGTAAAACTGTGTAGGGCTGAGCTGTGCTGTGTGGTGAGCAAGCCGCTGGGACTTGGGCCAGGGGTGCTGATGTCAACGGTAACCTTTTTAGCTCTTGCTGCTCTCCTGTTTGGTGGGGTCTGTGCAACCCCCTCCTCCCCTGGGGTGTGACTTTCCCTAGACATGCTTTTTCCTTTCCGGAGCATCAATCTACTCTGGTGTCCCTGGAGTTATCCAACGGATAATCAAGGTGATGGAAATGTGAGCCTTCCCCACCAGACTGCAAAGCCAGTGGCATGTGGCATTACCCTGCATTATGAAGACCATGTAGGGTACAAAGGTGGAGCAGAACCACTCTCTCCTTTCAAGTCGCCTTCCAGCTGGCTGGTTTTTGGACACCTGTATTTGTTCTTTGCCAACCTCTGGAGAGGAGGAAGGCCTAGGAAAAGTCATGCTTGTTACTTTAAACAGATGTTTCCTGCTTAGGTAGGCCCAGTGTGGCTTCTCTTTGTAATTATCAGTGACACATTATAGATGCTAGATGTTTGGGCTAATTAAGTGTCTGTAATGCGTAGGCTGAAAGACTGAGGTGGGTTTGGCTTGGCTGTGGTGGTGTATTGTTTTTCTAACAAATGATTCATTAAGGCTTTGGATAACTCCAGAGCTTTAATAGGCCAGTCTGGAAAATGGAAAGATACTGGGAACTGTTACATTGCTTTCAGTCATGATCGGCCTTGAAAATCTGAGTCAGTGAGGGCCAGTATGTTTCTTTCTCTGGGAAGTTCATGGTAGGTCAGAAGGGTTCTAGAAGGTGTATTCTGGGTCAGTGAGTGGAAGGAGTGTTTTTGGTAATCTGGTCTTCCAGCTAATTCTTTCTGAATGACTCAACATGAAATCTTCCTTCCTGAGCTTCCTCCCTATGCTTTAACAAACGCTAATTTAAATAGCAGAGAGAAACAGAAAGGTTTCTTAGAGTGATGAAAATCTCCTTATCTTGTTGGATCAACACCAAGTCTGGCCAGATTTTGGCAGTGCTGAGATTTCACTGCAGTTCTGTCCTTGCCTCCTAAGGCCAGACTTTACATGTGGTTATCAAAAGTGTGGATGTAGTGCGTAGGTTTGCCAGCTGTGTGACAGGATGGATGCAGGTGTAAAGGGTGTCTGCACTTGTAAATGTTGTGTAAGTATGATTTCCGTAGTTTTCTGGTGGCCCTTTTTTGTCGGTTACCGACTTTGCTGCTCCCTGGTACAGCTTGTCAGTGGTGCCATGGTGTGAATACTGACGCAGATGCTGTGACCTAGTGAGACCTCTCATGTCAAACCTTGTGTTAGAAATACTTGTGGTGGATTTGAATGCATTGGGGTTTGGTTTTAAGGCAAATAGGTAGAGATGCCATTTTTCTGCAGGGTTGGCCTCTTGCCACAAGGGGACATAAGCGATGCGCTCGTGGTTCCATGTCCTGCGTGTGAAAGATGTGAAGTGCAGCCTCTGTTGTAGTGAGGTTAGCAGAAAATGTGCTGATTGCTGCTTTAGAGCCATAAAATCCAGGCTGGTGGACGTGTTTCCTTGTGCGTAGGTGATGCTAAGGCATAGTAATATTCACTGCCTACACCTGTAACACGGGTGTTGGGTTCAAATACCAACCTGTGCCCTCCTGCTGCTCTCCCTCTCTGCTTCACAGCCTATTTCTGGACCCAAAGCAACTTAGCGCTGTTGAGGGTACAGGGGCAGGAGCCAGTAGGTGGCAATGTGTGACCAGACATAGGGAGCCACCGTTTTTTTGGGGGGTTTTGGTGTTTTGTAGGTTTTGGTTTTGTTTGTGTGGTTTTGGGGTTGGTTTGTGTGTGTGTGTTTGTTTTGTGGTTTGTTTTTTTTAAATCAGAAAATTCATTTTGATACTACACTACTGTTGTGGTACTTGTAAGTTAATAGTAATAACGGCAGTGGTAACTTCGAAGAGTTTGTTTGGGAAAGGCGTAACAGAGTACGCAACGACTTGTAGCTAGGTTCCGCAATGAGTTATTACTGCTGTACGGCAACCAAGTGCCTCATGTTCTGACAGAAAAGAAATAGGTCCTTCTCAAAGACACATGTATTCCAAAGATAAAGCAAGATACTCAGCTGGATCTCGGCGTGAGAGGGAGGAGAGATGCATGGGAAGGAGGTGCGTTCACTGAACTCTTAGATCCCAGTGCCAAGAACAGTGCTGCTCCATGAAGCAGAGAGGAGGTCTTCCAAAGGAAGAAGAGAGGGCACAGTTTCCTTTATGTTTCTTCACTTTTTTGCTCCTTGCTTACTCAGGAAAAAGAATTGCTTCCATTTCCCATCTCATCTGACCTGAATAAACTGGAAGCTCACCTTAACTAGTGAAGAGAACTATTTCTTACAAGAGGGACTTCATTTATGCCCCTCTCCAAGTTCCCCCCCCTTTTTTTTTTCCTCTTTCTACATCACGGTCTGCCCTTGGTCCTCCTCCTGAACCCCTCTGGTTTCTCCCCTTGGCTTCTTTCTTGCCGGTCTGCTCTCTCAGATCCATCTTCCTACCCCTCTTGCTGTCTGTTGTTCTCCCCTCTCGCTATCCTCCTGATTGTTCTTCCTACCCCCTCTGTTGCTCCCTCCACCCTTTGTTTTTTCTCTGGAGCCTTTCTTCCTCTGTCTGGATTCTCTCCCTTTCATCCATCCCAGTGCCCTTATTTCTGCTTTCTCCCTAGTCTGCTTTTGCTGCTCAGCACTAGACACCTGTGGAGTGACTTACAGGACAAGTAAAACCACGCAGTTGTGGGGCAGCAAGGAAATAAACACCGGGAAGAGACAGGGAGGTGGAACAGTCTGATCTGTCTGTTGGCATCACGCAGCAAGACCCAGTAGTGGGTCCTCAGCACTTCCCTTCTTTTTCTGTTGAAAGAATGGCTGACCTTGCTATAAATAGCTGGTAGAGATCCAGGGCTAGAAAAAGAAAGCACAGCAGGGACAGTGTGGGAAGAAGTGGAGGTGTTCCTTGGGACTTGGAGCCCCTTCTTATTGACAGCTATGTCTTTGGAGGAAGATTCATGCAGCCTGGGGGGAGAGAAGCTCCTGTAATTCCAGCTTTCATGGGATAAGACGCAGAAAAAGAAGAGTCAGAGAGGTTCAATGCTATAAAGCAGGTGCTTGCATCTTGGCTCAAGATGAAAAGTAAATCATCTTTAAGCCCTGATACAGAAGAAAAAATTGTCAGCTCTTCCCTATTGTCTTTTTTTTTTTTTTTTTAAATTGGAACAAAGGCTGGAGTCTTAAGCATGTTGGAGCATCACGTATCTCTGAGCAGAGTACCCTAATGAATTTCAGCAGAGCTGAAAAAAAAAATAATTTGTGCAACTTAGAAGCATATTGGGGATGAGTAGTCTGTGCACATCTGCTGCTTGTAACTGTGCTCACAGGATTCCCCTGTGTCTTCTAATAAAAGTTAGAAAGCTGTGGGGTCTTTGTTGGTGAGCCCTGCTGGAGTTCTCTTTGTTTACCAGTAACCGTGAGTCCAGCTTTCAGTTATTTGATGGTCATCTCCCACCTTTGTATGTAGAGGTCATTTACCAGTTGAAGTTTTGCTCCCCTAGTTGTATAGTCCAACTACAACTGTAGTGATGTACATCTCCCTACGTTTGTTGTTTTGTGGAACTTCTCTCAAACTAGAAAGAGAAAATCCTTGGCATACAGATAAGGCTTTTCCTTCTGTAATTGCTTCCTACAAGTATACAATTCATGTGTGATTTCTTTTCCCCTACAGATACCTTGTGTACTTCCTACATAAAACCTATGATATCTTTGTGATATCTCAGTTTTTTACCACGTCAGATTCACAAGCTATATGAGAGTGGACCTTATCAAGGCTTGCTTGAGAGAAGTCTGTGTTGCTGGGGGTAGCCCAGCACGCAGCGTGACACCTTGACTTGAGTTCTGTGCGACGGAGGGCATGCCAGGGAGTGGAAGCTCCATCTTTCGTGTCAAATCTCACATTGAAGATCTGAACAAGAGAAGGCTTGAACGGGTATATTACAACCATCGAGTGAGGGTTTATCAACCTTTATTAATCCCACTGATCAACTGTGACCATTAAAACACCAACAGCAAGAACTGGAACAACAGTCCAGGTTTCCTTCAAAGATTACAGTAGAGGTGTGTTCTCCCTAAGTCATAAGCCTTGCATTTCAGTTTGATGTTCTTCTGCTCTAGTTTGCTATTTCTTCTTCTAAAGCTCTAAACTGAGGAAGGTGCACTTTCTCAAAGTGGCCAGGTACCAGCAGTAATCAAAGGCGTTACAATACATAGTTTGGCTAGTGGCAAGTATTTTAAATACTGTATTGGGAATTGATAAGGTTCTAACAATGATAAAATCTATTTGCTGCATCAAAAAAACTGTTTCCTCCTGCTCTGAGGCAAATCCATTGGAGTGTAAAAACTGTGACGAGTAGTGAAATGGTTTAGCTGAAAGCAGAAGCTTCATGACTTCAGCCCGCTTTGCAATAGCCTCCAAAACACCATCTCTGTACTTCTTTACATTCACCACATGAGGGACGATGCGGTCTTGTCTCCTAGGTATATAGTAGCGAATCTAAATGTGTTGTATTATCAACATTTTGGATGAGATACTATTTTGATAGCAAGGAGCTTAAAAGTTCCCTTCACCAGGACTGAGATTTTACCATAGACACTGAATCTGCTCACTCTTTCTGGTTTGACACTATTTAGATGGATATAATTTCACATGTACAATGCAGACTGAACAGAACCAACCTTTCCATCTCCCTTCAAAAGCAGTAACTGAACAAAGAAAGTTACTTTGAAGAGCTAAAGATAAGCACTAAAATAAACTGGCTTTTGCTGATATATAGCAGGACCAGCGAATATAGCGTTTGTTTTGGGTTTTTTTTTCCCCCCTTTGAATTTGTATAGATGTTAAGGTGTTAAAGATTCCACAGTCTGTGCTTTCTGGCAATAAAAACTCTATTCGATTATCTCAGGTTATAGTGTTTAAGGGCACCCAGCTGTGAGAGATGCAGCCTGCCTTGGAGGTACATGACCTTTTTTTTTGTTTGTTTTTTTCTTTAAAGACATATATGATAGTGTCTCTGCGATGTGGAGCTTATTGGCACAATACAACACTACTTGTTTTCTTTGGATGTAGGCTTTAATTGCGGTTCCCAGTGAATCAGTTCAGTATCACTCTTGCTTTTAGCTGGCATCCTAAACCTAAGTGACCGAGATATAGACCTGAAATATACGTGAACCTTGGTGAAGTAAATGTCAGCCTTTCCACAGGAAGAGACCTAAGGTAGAATAGAGGCAGAAGGAGAGGACAGGAGGGAATCGTGTTTCAATAAATATTCTCACTTTGGCATCTTCTGTCTCACTCTGGGTTATATTGGCCACTCAGATTGAGCCACTCTAACGTGCTGTATTCCAGAAGCCTTGCTGGACTGTGGGAGAGAGGATTCGCCCAAGGAAGCAGGTGCCTGGTTTATCTTTACCTTTTATTGTTCTGGTAGCCCTCCCTTGGAGCAGTTGCTGCGTGATGGTGTTTGTTTAGAAACTGTAGGCATATAGGCTCCGGTTGTAAACTGGCGTTGAGAGGTGTTGAAGGCAGTTGTGTATCTCTTCCTTCATGTGCAGCCCCGTGCTTGGGACTGGGGAGGGTCTGTCCCTTACAGAAACTCTTGGTGGTGAAAACAGTAGGATTTCACAGCGCAGGGAGTGTTGCTTTATGGCTCTGTGTATAGTCTCACAAGGGAACACTGTTCAATAGGCTTCAAAGTGATTCAGCCACGGCATCACCGTGGCTGTGGCCACATGTAATATAGCCTGTAGCTCTTTAAAGAGGATTAGCCTTAGATCAGGGACAGCATTCATTGCTGGATTTCGTGTAAAGTAGAATATGCTAATGAAATGGAAATGTCTACAGCAAACATTGCATAATACTGTAAACCCCAAAATCGGGCATTATGTCTTGATATCTCTGCTGGAAGTCAAACTTTTATATTCTGCTTGTTACTTAGAGAAAAACTGAAGTTTGTAATATCACCACAAGCTCTCTATAGTAAATTAAGATCTCGTTTGCAGTTTTACAAGCGAAGTTAAAAAGAAAACAACAAATATTTGAAGGTAACTTTTCAAACAGTGTTGAATACTTTAACGATGTCATAGCTCTTCATTAGAGACAAAATCTTAAAATATCTTCATTTGGGTTTTCTGAAACAGGTGTAGGCTTGATTCGATCCTGCGTTCTCTCCCCGTCTGCTCTTCTGTTGCTTTAAACATCGTGTTGGGCTTACAAGAGTTTCAGCATCAGTCCTGCAGAGAAACAATATTTCTGACTTGCGTTTCTCAGCCATTTCATCTTTTTAAGGCACTTTCTGTCTGTACATCAGCCTCAACGGGCAGTCCAGTAGGCTTGATTTGGCTCTCCTATTTCAGTTTTATGCCACTCTTTTGTTTGCTTCAAGTTTAATATTGTAAAAAAAAGCCCCCAAACTTCAGTGAGATCCATGATTCAAACTGTCTGACTTAAGATGTTGTGAAGGATTTTATTTGCAGAAGGGGGTGAACATCTTTCAGAAAATTGTTTTAGTGGGAGCACTGGGAAATCACTGGCCGCTTCTGAAAGTGTTGTTGTCTTTGTTGCATGTAAAGGAACCCTTTCTTACTGTATTGATGCGCTGTATTTAGTTTATTAAACCTAGAATCATCTTTATTTTTAATGTCGTGTATTTGTAAGCTTCACAGGAAATTTGTTACCCTGATATGAAGCTGACTCTGTGCCTGGACTTGAAACCTTTGCCCATGGAAGCATTTCAACTTGCTCTGGGTGCTTTCCTCCCCGCACGAGTAAGCAGGCATTCACGTGAGGCTCCGTCTTACCAGCCCAGCCGTGTGTATTCGTGGCCTGGGGTTTGATACCCATGCAGCCCATTCAGACAAATGCTAGATATAAAATGCAGTGGCTGACATTATATACCCTGATGGGCCATTCTGCTGTTGTGTACTTACAAGTGATGACTTAAGTGCCTCATCCTGGTCTGCTGGGGAATAAAAGTCCAAAGAAAGCCTTTGAGAAGAAGGTCCCTCTGGCTCCGTTTCCAAAGCGTGCGTTTTCGTTACTTAGTATTTTCTCTCCGCACAGCTCCGTATCTTAGGATTTTGTTATTCTGGGATTTATTTTTTTTGGTGGTGGATAGGTTGGTGGTGCCTTTTTTTTTTTTTTTTTTTTTTTTTTTGCCGTTTGGTAACATCGTGCTACCGCGCTGTAAAGNGGTTTTTTTTTTCTGTAGACTTGGAGGGTGGTGATACATATTCATGAAAGAGAGGTCTTTCCAGCCTCTGCTCGAATTGACAAAGACTTAGCTGTTTCACACAGCAAGCTGACTGGAATTGTGTGGGGCCTGCCTGACCAGATTAGAGCAAACAGCAAGCTTATTCCTCCAGTCGTCAGGCCTCCCCTTCCTAACAATTTCCCCAATTGTCATTTTGACAAGGCTGTCATTAGGTGATGGCTTCTTTTGGCCATTTTCAGATAAAGATAATTTCCTTAACTTCCATTTTATTTGACAACAAGTAGTTTGGGAGAGAAAGGAAGTGCTTCAGTAGTTTATGGATTAAGGGTTTGTCACTTCAAAGGCATCTTTGATCTAAAAATATGTGCTGTACCAAATTCATTATGTCCTTTTATTTTTTTTTAGAACTTTTTAATTTATTGATCTGCCCCTCAATTATTCCCTTTTTTGCATCCCCTAGGAGTACATGAGATAGCAGTGGTGAGGGAAAAGCGCCCAAATGGCCTCTCTGAAAAGTCATGACCAGGGCGAAACAACAGGTGCTTTTGTTCAGCACCCAGCACCGGCTCCAGCGCAGATCTGGTTTTAGCCAGAGGTCTTGCCTGCTCCTGCAAAGGGAGGGATGTATAGAGCTCGCTTAAAAACCGGGAGACAGAGAATATGTTTCATATGGAATGGCTTATTGCACATTTTGTATTTGTCTGGCTCACTCCTCTGGTGTAACTGAACAGCCCGAAAACATGGATCTCGGGCAGCGAGCGTTTAGCAAACTGGCGTTTGTGTAGTTTGGTGATCAGTTTTGACTCTCCGGTACCCCCTTCTCCCAGCTCCATGCGGTGAGCAGTTGCCCTGTCGTTTACAGTTATACAGCTTTCTGCGGGTGAGCGCCACCCCTCTGAGACCCTACACCCTGACTGCCCTTACAAAAGTGCTGGCAAACGACCTTCTCTGGTTAAGGGTAGCTTTGAAATCAAGCTCTGGAGCTTCTTTTTTTTTTTAATAGGAGTAACTTTACTGAAGCTCTGTTTTGGGTCTGTGCTGCACTAAGAAATCCCAAACATCATTCTAACAAACAAAATCAGAAAAGCTCTTTTCCTGGTGTGTTTGCAACTTAAATGCTTTTCCACAAAGCCCTAAGCTCAGCTTTGGAGCAGGCAGGTGCAGCAGCCGTTGAGTATGTTCCTTACCCAACCCCATCCACCCAAGGAGGCGTGCTCAGAGTTGGGCTTGATGATCCTGATGGGTCCCTTCCAACTTGAGATATTCTATGATTCCTAAGGTCTGCACAGGCAGAATTTCTCTTTGGGTACTTGGTTTGCACCACTGCAGGGAGAGCGGGATGTGGTTGAGGTTTGAATATGGATCAAGAGCCGGGCTTTTGCAATGCCTGGCTTAGCTGTGTCAGGCACCGGGCCTCACTTAAGCCCTTCCTCTGCTTTTTAGGACTGAGAAAACTCTGTTCTTTCCTATAGCAGTGTAAATCCATCATGGTAGCCCATTATGCCAGCCTTATTCAGGCTTAGCTGAGGCTGGGATTTGTTCTGTGTTAATATTAATATCTGTTCTACCTAATTACTTCAGCTTCTGTAATGTTACCTCCGTATTATACCCAGCCGGCTAACCACCTCCTTGCTGCTGGAGGCTGTTCTTGATCCCATTTCTAAACAGAAGCACTTCTGCTTCAGCTCTGGCTGGGGTAGTTGTGCAGAGGCTGGCTTCCCCCCCACCCCCCCTCCTTTTGCCTGCTAATTGGCTGAGACCACCAGAATTTGGAGGACACAGATGTCACTGATAGTTTGCCTAGGGAGCACATTCATGCCCATCTGTTGCAGTCTAGAAGGCTGTTCATATATCCACAAGGCCTTCATTTAATTCTTGTCAGAAAGTAATGTAAATCCAGTTTACCTCAGAGGTCACAGCCAAGATTTATGCCAATGAGCCCCCTGCAATTTACACACACTGTAGTTGTATAGGATGAAAAGAAAGCCTTTCATGTTGGTGCATATTAACAAGAAAGCTTGCCTTAGGAGAGGCTTTTTGATTGAGGTTCTTCCTTATTTTAATACAGCCAATGCCAGTTGGTATATCCAGCTTTACCAAAAGAAAACATCTAATCTTTAAGCCAGAGAAGTAAACTAAATAAATAAATAAATAGAGCCCCTAGCAAATCGATTTTTTTTTTTTCTTTTAACCATCTTTTCTTTTTCATGTGGCAAAGCCTTCGCGTACTGAAAAGAAAGGTAAATGCTCTAGGAAAACACAAGCATGTGTGCATTGAAATAGTCAGGAAACTGAATTTACTTTCTGTAGAAGACGGTATTAACTCAATCACTGAAACCTTTGCTAAGTTATCGTAAGTGTGTTTTCTTTTTATGTGGTTTTTTTTCCCCTGAAGCTGCCAAATCTGAAAACAAAGTTGAGCCTGTTATTTTTGACACATGCAACGGGAAGGACTCCAGAAAGCTTGTGCGCAAATCCGCAGGAGGGAGAGCAGCTGAGGGTGCCGTGTGATGTGCGTGCTTCCTGTTACCTGCTGAAGGAAAAAATACTAGCCTCGGAGTTCAGTCACTCTTCTAGGGACAATCTTTTGGAATTTTTTCAGTCTCCCTACAGAAAGCAATGGGAGACAAAATATATGGGGTGAAGATAAGACCATAACTTGACCAGCTGCAGGAAGGGGTGCAGTGAGAATAGATCCAGCACTGCTTCTGTGTCATGATTTCACCCCGTCCTCCTTATTTAGCAAGAGACTATATCAGCTTCAAAAGCTTCCTCCAAAATTAATGTAGCTTCATTGACCTTAGTGAAGCTACATGTGGATAGGCCACAGTCCACCATGAGCTGCTGTGTGCAGGCTTTGTGTTGGGCAGTTAATTAGTTGATTAGAACAAGGAAACTGGATTTCAGAGTTGGAAGCGAGGATTCCTACTCCAGCACATGTGAAAAATGCTGTCCCGCCACGTGGTGTTGGCATGGCTAAAGTGTACAGGAAAGCCTGTTGAATTAGACAGGAGGGAAAAGCTAGAAGTGTTAAGTGGTGCAGAAACCTGAATTGAAAAATAGCTGTTAAAAAAGAAACACTCTTACGTACTTTGTTTATGAAACTTGCTTGTAAGAGCAGGCAAAGTAGCACACAAGAATGGATCGGGTGTGCCAACAAGATTACAAGGGGGTTTCAGAGTTGGGTGCCTCTGCTTCTTTAGGCCCAGTGTAGTTTGTGGGTGTTCCTTTCATTTATACTGGCTGTGCTCAGAGGGATCCTCCTCCTGTTTCCTCCTTCCTTTTCTCTAGTTTGTCCGGCCAGTGAATTTTACCTTGGCAAACACTTTCAAATGTTGTCGGCATGAAAATCAGTATCATTTGCACGGTATCATAATGACCGGAGTGGTTTGGGATTAGGAGGGAGGAGAACAAGGCATCAAAATGAAAACAGGGCTCAGATTCTAAGTTCCAGCGTAGCACTTAAAATAATTAAAATATTTATTTGAAAGTCAAAACAGCCTCAGTCATAAATAACTATCCATTCCTCGATTGATTGTGTCGAATCCCAACCGAGAGCTCTGGGAATAAGGTTTATTTGCTCCCTGTTGGGATTAATCCATAAATGTAGTCTCCACATGGAACTCATCAGGTCTTTGCTTCCTCTTCATTAGTCTCCCTGGAACTGGAGGGTAGCCTGAATAAGATGAAAATTAGGATAATATATTTTCAGAGAGAAAAGGTCTGGCGATCTCTAATTTGTGTTTCAGGACCATAATTCTGTGGAAAATTTCCCAAATGGTGTTGTCTGAGAAACCAATGCTTGTTATGCTTGCCGTATTTGAAGTTTAAATGCAGCAATTACATCTTCTTTTTCTTAAAGCCTCCAAAGCTAATTGTGGTCTTAAACTAGCTAGATTGACTCCCAGGCTTCCTTCTATCCACAGTAGAACTTAAAATTCTTTTCTCTTGACAGATCTTTTGGTCTTCTAGCCCAAGGGCTCTGAAATGTTACAGTATGGCCCATTTCTTGTTAAAGAGATCATTTCACTGTAGCTCACCCAATCCCTCCCTCCCTCCCTCTCGTTCTGAACCCCAGCTCTGATTAGAGGCCAACCACAGAAATATACTTTCTCATCCACTGAGACCTTTGTAATTGTTTTTTCATCATATTTGTTGTAAGAAGTTATTTTAATCCAGACTCCAACCAGAAATGGCACAGGTTTGTTTTTTTTTTTTTGCATTGTTTCTGTTTTAAAGTGTCAAACAACTACATCAACCATTTAAAACCGCTCTGTGTCCAAAGCCGGAGTAAAGGAGTTGTTACCAAAAAATCCTTAGGTCCTCAATGTGATGCAAAATTGTTTTTATTATGTGTTTTGAAAGTGGTAGCTACGGCATTTATTAGTGTGTCCTTAGAAAGCATTTTTGTCTAGACAGTTTTGCAACATACCAAGCTGCAGTTTTTATCACTTAAAGTACTGTTTGTAAGAATGGTACTTTAAGAAATCTAATTAATAAGCACTGAGAAGGTTCTAAAGGCCCCTGAAGTTCTTGCTGGTTCTGCTGTTCGGCTTTAGTCTCAAGTCCTGTGTTTGCCCCAGGTCTGTAAGCTGCGTGCTTGGTTATTTTTGTGTCCCAGCTGTCATTCGATGCTACAGCTGTCACAAAACACAACTTACAAAGTGGCATCTGTGTAAAGGATGCTGCTATAGTTTAAAGCTCTTTGGTGCATTTTAAGCTGATTTTATGATGCGAGTCATTGCCCCTAGTGATGGGTCTCAAAAGGCTATCTTCCTTCTGAGTACTAATGTACAGTTTATTGCGCTTTTCTATATGGTTCCAGCACTTTGTTGTCGCTGCTGTTGTAAATCATTATTACTCTAAGCATCCTTGCTGTTTATTCAGTTCTTTGGAAAAATGTACTTGAAGAAGAATTTCTCGCTTGCTGACATTCATATGTCACTGTTATAGATCTGGCAGTTTCCCGGTGAGTTAAATCTTTACAATCCTAGGAAGCCAAGTGCTGTACTTCTACACTAATTTGAGCTTCCCCGCTAAGCCCCGTCAGTTCTTTGTGAGACCGGCAGTCTGAGTGGCTCACAAAGCCACAGGGCCCTCCTGCTTACAGTAAAGACCCAAGGTGATCTTCCAGGCTGCAGCACTGCAGCCCTCCAGCCTTTCTATGAGCTGGGTGTAAAAGACTCATTTTGGGCTCTGGACTGCAACATAGGTAGATAAGTTGGAGCATGTCTGTAAGCTCCCTTGGATGCTTTTAGTGCCGTGTTACTTTTCGTAACGGCAAGCATCCCAGCACTTGTTTGCTTTAGTGTATCTTCATAGAAAATTGTGTTTATGAATGTATGTTTACCAGGGCTGTGAGGTGGCAGGCTTTTTCCAGCATGCTTCTGCATGCTTTTGAAGCAGTCTCCTGCGCTCGGTCGGACTAGTGTTCACAGTGGATCCGAGATATATGTATACGTGCGTGGTGGTTACTAGAGGGGACTCCCACGAAAACGAGATTTTTTGAGAAATCAATTACACAAAGGAATGGAGTCAGGGCCAGATGGCAGGGGTGCTTCATCCCAACCTGGGAGGTACTCGTGGGACGGCCGCACACTCCTTCCCACAGGGCTGGGTAATCAGATAAAGCAATTAGCAGATGTCAGTGCAGTTAATGGAGCAAGCAACACAAGCATAGGTGTGTTACTGTGATTATAGCAGAGGGGGCTGCTTTTCTATTATAGCACAGGGGGCTGCTTTTCTTTTCCCTGATGGATAACCAGCAACTGGATCAGCTTTTTCTAGCCCTGGCAGGGTAGGAGGAGTGAGGACTCTGCTCTTCCCCAGAGTATGCTTTCTGGGTGTTGTTCACCAGGTTCAGATGTCTGTCCTTGCTGACCTGGAGGTGCTTAGGGAGAGGGGACCTTTGTGAACCAAGATGTGGACTAGGACCTTGTGCTGTGAGCAAATCCCATCACTGTGGTGACTTTTTTTTTTTTTGAATGATCTTTGTCAGTGACAGATATTTTAGACCTTTCTCCTGAGTGGACTTCGGACCACGCTGTAGCTGTTTTCAGCCTTGTCTCTGACTCTGTCTCCTTTTGCTCCTGACGGGAGTGCCCAAATGAGCCCTGTTCCTGGTCCATCCCTTTGGCATATGGGGTGCAATCCCAGTACCCTGTTACCAGCACCCAGCTGTGCTCACCTGGCTCAAATCCTGTGGGACGGTGCCCTGCGTGGAGTGGCCCTGCTGTCTCTTACTTGGAGCTTCAAAAGATGGAGAACCCTTTCTGGGTTTTCCTTCTGCTTTGTTTCTTAATGTACCGTACCAGGATGGGGAAAGAAGTGCTAGGAGAGGCCTTCAGCTATAAATTCTGCATTTGTGGCTTTCTTTTAACTTTGCCATTCTTATATTCTTGGACTGTATCGATACCTGCATGTGCACCTGTTTTGGGAAAATGCCTCTAAATCCTCTTGCAGGAAGGCATTTAGAATACAAAAGCAACTGGAGAAAAGGAAGCTAGAAGCATCAACTTGGGCAGAGCTCAGTCTGACGCTGTACGTTTGAGACTCTCGGCACAGGGAGTTGGGCTTGATGATCCTTAGGGGTCCCTTTCAGCTCAAGATATTCTATGAGTCTGTTCTGGGATTCTGATTCCTACTAGAGGATGCTTTGTACCCTCCAGAACGTGAAGGCTACATTCTGCTTTTGCAGCTGGTTGAATACGGTTCCAGGACCTTCTTGTGCCATGCTCCGGAGTGCAGCTGGAGTAGAAGGAAGGACTGCTGAGGTGCTGCATGGTGTGGGTTGCACAGAAAGAACTGACACCAGCAAAACACCACTGTGATTGCAAAGCCAAGCCTGAGATGGTAGGACATGTTGGGCGTTTAACAGTGTTAGTCTTGCCTAAGTTTTTATCCATGGCTCTGCATCTAGACGATCTTTTGCTTGTCCACCCTGCTTTCCAGTTGCTCTTATGTGCCTGTGCTCCTGTTCTCAGTCTCTTTTTTCACAGCTACTTTTTTAATTTCTTCTTTTTCTGACATTTGTCTGCAGAGTCAGTTGCAGCCCCACTGACTAGTTCCTGCCTCCGGGCTCTTTGCTGATGAATCCCATCATTTGCCCTGCTCCACCTGCCCTTCCACGGCAGGCTCTCTGATCCTCTCCGCTTTCGCATGAGTGCATCTCTTTTGCCCTCTGCTTTTCAATCTGGCAGCTTGCTTTTACTTGGTGCTGTTGAGAACACAGGCTATCTGCCACCAGTTCTGGGATCCCAGCGATCCCAGAGCTGCAACAAAAAGGAAGAAAACTGTCTGGAAATTGAGCTGCTAAAACGTAAATTGTTTCTAGTCAGCAGAGCAAACTGTGCCTGTAAGTGTGTTCCTTTGCGCTCCCCTTCCTCCTTCATAGCCTTACTGTTTCCCCAATTGTAGAAATGTTTTCACAGAGGCTGTTTCAGACTACGTTGCTTTAAACTGTGGGAGTAGTTCTCTAAGCAAGACCATCAAAAAATTGGTGGAAAAAGAAAAACCCCAAAGTACTTCTTTTGTGCTTAATTTTTCATAGCTGCCTGACTGTTTTGGCAGATGCTGAGCCAGATACCTGGGATGGTAATTGTGGGTTTTCTTCTGCGTTGCCATTGGCAATGTCCTAAGTACCTGGTTTGATTGAGGGAGACAGCTGTGACAAAAACAAGCCTTGTGTGTGTTTGAGATGGGCAAAAGCCCCAGTCCTTTTTGTCTGCCACAGAGCTGGTGAAGCTGCGATCAACTCCAGCACTCGTCCTGTGGGCCTGTGGCTTTGTGCTGGGTGAGCTCCTGCTGCATGCTGCAGCATCAACAAAAAGACTTTTCATTCCTGCCGGCTCCTTCAAAGACCGTTTTTGCTCCATCACCTCAATCGAACCATGGTAGGACGCTGTGTTATGTGGCAGGAGCGGGCCTAGCATGAGAGGAGGTGAGAGAGCAATGTGCTTCTGTGTCCCATGGTAAAAGAGACTGTTCCCATGGTCTAGTAAATGCACGCAGCATCCTCTGCGAGTTCAGAGCACGCATGGCTCTGCCATTCAATCCCCGCTAACGTTGTGCGACAGCCTGAGCCTCCCAGGTGCAAAAGGCTTCAGCACAGCCTGGCTAGTAATTTCCCTGCTTCGGGTTTCATGGCTCCATTGAAGAGCCCGTCCTTTCTCCCTGGCACCTCAGAGATGCTCGCCTCGCACAGTTTGTCATTGAGACCCTGCAGTAATTTCACACACTCCTCTAATAAAGTCCTCTGAGGCTGTCATGTATTTTCATGTATTTGCCCTATTATTTCTCCCTGCTTGAGCCTTTCAGATAATTGATGATACTTTAGTTAATCATTTTCCCCCTCCTTTGTTCGCCAGGTACCTCAGCCTTGAAGGGATCCTTTTCATTTAGAATCCGTGTCTTCTCTTAAGTAATTGATCACTGTGCACCCGGGGACACCCAATTCACAGCCGAGTGGGATCAGTCTTCATGAATAATCAAAATGCCGTGGCCACGCTGCTGCAGGAGTGCAAGCAAGCTCTGGATGCGCTCCTGTTGGCAAAGGCTGACACGGGCGAGGAAGATGAGCAAGAATACCGTCGGTGCCAAGGTGAGGTCCCCAGGAGAGGCGGCGGGACCATGGCAGCAGCCGCCAGTCCTCAGCCCTGCCCTATTTTTCTTCTCCTGGCAGATGAGTGTCAAGAGATGCCTGGATTTCGAGGCCATGAATGGGATGCGGGCTATGGGCAGGCAGGGAAAGAAGTCTACTTTGTTGCAGTGAATTGCTGTCAGTTCTAATTTTAGGCTTCAGTAAACATGAGGCCGTAAGGAACAGTTTAGTTTGGGAAGAACAATGCCCAAAAGTTTGCTGATGCACATAAATTTCAGTTATTAAAAAAAAAAAAAGGATGCAACTTCTGAATAAGGGCACATATTTCCTCTCCTTTCATAGGCACTGGGGGAGGGCCTTTTCTGTTTGTCAGCTTCTCCTAATATATTAAAGAGCTCGTTGCCTGAATCTTTATCTTGTAAAATGTGTGTGACCTCTATAAGTGGTATCCGAAGGAAAAAAAACTTGCAATATCCCTCTTGAAAGGAAAATCCGTGCCAGATAATGGCTAGAATAAATAACTGGAAAAGGAAGCAGTATGTAGCAAAAGCTGTAATAGAAGGGTTCTTCATTTGTTTTAATGCTGGTGTTACCTGCTGGAAACCAGCATTTATTTTGGTGTTGCTGTGGTGCTTTGAGAGAGGTTTGTTTTTCTTTTTTTTAAAAAAAAAAAGTATTATTTCTTAATTCCAGTGGAAATCCAATTCATGTAAATCATTAAAGGATATAATGCACTAGGTTCAGTTTTCTCTAGGTTCAGACTTTCCAAGGGTTGCATAACTTTGTCACCACAGCTTTTTTTATTTGTGAAGTAAAAGCCACATTTGAATTGCTGAACTTGTTTGAATTACACCTTTTTGGTACAGGGTAGGGAGGTTATGTACTCCTTTCCACCACACAGAAAAATAACTTTAGCATGTACAGAAGAATGAAGGATGAAGGTGAAATTTCTGGGGAGAAAAACAAAGGCATCAGAAAAAAAAAAAACAAAAAACCAACCAAATCTGTTTATGTGCAGGTTTTTCTTTGCATGACCCATCTGCAGCACTGTCCGTTTTCCCGTTTAGTGTTACTAATGTTTAGTTTTGCTTTGCATGAATGGCTCGGCCATAATGTTAATTTGATCTTTAAAATCCTTTGTTTGTCTCAGAGCGCAGAGCCGTTGAGAATATGTTGTTCTGACCATCCTTGTTCTTGCTGGGAGGTCAGCTGCCTTTTTCTGAAGCACCTAAGTCTGTTTGCGGTGGAGGGTGGCGTATAGGTTTCTGTTATGGATACTGGAAGATTTTTCTTTCTTTTTTTTTTTTTTTCAACAAAGGGTACTTTGTTTCCTCATCACACATTCTTTCAAGTTTTATTATGGCTCCTTAGAATAGGCTCTTGAACTCCTAATCAGGTAGCGCTTTTTTTCCCCCTCATCCTCCTCCCTCCTTCTCTCCTATTAAATACCACAAAGTATGAGAAATAATCAGTTTAGTTCCAGATAAGGTAAATCAGTGCCCTTATAATCACTTGATTAGACATGGTCCTTCAGGTAAACTGCTTCAGGAAATAGGCGATCAAAGCCTGAAGTGATGCTCAGGCTTTTCCGAGGACCGTGTTCCCATCAGCTGAAAGAAAAATACCCAGCAGCAGGGCGGTGACAGTGACATTAATAACTGCTGGGGCTCTCTGCCCAGGAAAGGCAGGGCCTCGCAGGTCTGCGGCTCTTGGCTTGGGGGGGACCCTCCCAGCACAGAGGCAGAGGGGTTTTCTTTGCACCCCTCTCCTCCCGGGGCTGCTTTTGTTTTGCCCCGGCTTTCTCAGACCAGGCGCAGGAGGAACTGAAAGCCAAATACATATAAATGGGGGACAGAGGGGAGAGGAGGAGTGCATCCTTATCTTGCTTCAGCTGAGGGGGCAGAATCTGTGTTAGATGGGTCTGGATTGCTTTTTTATTTCTTTTTAGGATAGAAATCATTCCAGTCAACTTCTGTCCCAGCTCAGCCTTTGTTAATTAATTGATTTGTATCGCCTGCAATGAGAACAGCTATCTGTTACAAGAGTAAACTCTTGTCCTAGGATTTGGATTTTAGCTGAAAGCTGCAGCACTGTTCACGTGAGCTCCCCAACTGGTTGGTGTGGTTCTAGCGGATGTTCTTGTGATACAACATCATTTTATTGCCATTAACACGCTAATTGTGTGTTTTTCCATGCGGTGACAACTAGATGTCACAGCAAGGCTCGAAGTGGTATCCTGCTAGGCTTATGAGAATGTCCAACCCCAAAGGTGACTGAAGGCTCCTAGATTGCCAAATCCTTCTGAAAATGTTACCCTGGTTTCCTTTCCTAACTGGCTCAGCAGTAGTGACTGCTGAGGATGCCTCTTTAAAATTCAAAGTTCAATATTAAGGAATTTGGCCATATTCTTTGTTCTTTAGTGCATCAAGTAGGAGGGGGATTAAGGTTTAACTAAGGATAACACGGGAAACGGGAACACAAGGACAGCAGTAATACCTTTATGCTTTAGAGAGACTACCAAAGTCCACATTGTCCCAGTGAGGATTTTCATGATTGCTGACACTATTATTTTTTCCTGTTTTAGTGTTATTTAAGTAAGCCTGAGTTCACATGGGAAAGACAGAAGAAGGTGGTAGAGGAGGAGACAGAAAGGCTGTCTGTGTAAGCATCCTATTTTTCTTTCTCTAGATCCCTCCCCAAAATAGTCCTGTGAGATCATATGGGGAAACGTGTGCTTGCTGTGACTGCCTTCAGGCCCCGCCCGCCATCTTCCTTTGGAAAAGATTTTGGGAATCTTGGTCTTCCCCCTTCTACACAGAGAGATAAATCCCTCTGTCCGTCGCTTTGCGTTCCTTGTGATGAGTATCCCTGTTCCTGCACAGATCTTGCAGTGAGAGTTGTGAGGGTGGGAGCACGACCTCCTCTCCCCTCCGGCTCAGCCGCTTGGCCACCTTGCCACGGCGTGGAGGGCTGAACCCCTCCAGACACCGCTTCAGAAGTGCAGGGAAACGTGGCTGTGTGTGGAGGTGGGATGTGTAACGGGAAGCGTGTCCAGAGCTGCAGCAACAAATGAGAAAATGTGAGTTGCAAAAAATGATAATCTTTTTAAAGGTGACTTTTTGGAAGAAGGGCCCTAAATATTCAACTTCCCACTTTTTCCTTGGAAAAAACATACTGGTGAATGCACTGTAATATGGGCACGAAATAGACTTTTTATGTAGTGCATTTTCTACAGTCACCTGTAAAGGACTGATTAAGGAATAGGTAATAATATATTTATTGAATTGCTTCGTTGAAGCAGTGGTGGTCTCTGAGCAGGGTTTTTTCTGGGGATTAATGGCCAGAATGGGCTAGATCTGCAGCTGATGATCACCATTAACCCCAGCTGGTCAATAATCCTTGTTAATCCACTTTTATTGGCCAGAGAGTCTGCCTGGCCAAGTGGTTAGCACAGCACACTCAGGCTGCAGCTTCACCCCTGTTTCAAGGAAAATTAAAATTTGGGCTGCAGCTGAAAGGAAGGGACAAATCCAAGCTCAGATCTCTAGCTGTGTGCTCCCACTAGCAGTTGCATCCTTAGTCGAGTCAGGTTAGAGATCCAACCGAAGTCGGTGGTTATATGGGAAGTGAAGGACCAGCCCGGGAAGGGAGCAGGGCACGGGCCAAACTGCAGTGTTGCCTTGCAAGCTCTGGCACGTTGCTGGAGGATCAGGGGCCACGTGTGGGAGCTGGAAGTAATTTGCCGTCATCCAAAAAAAAAAAAAAAAAACCCGTCTTTTGACTCCTTTTTGCTTGGCCTTTCCAGCTGGGAGTGAAGCTGCACTTTGAGTAGGATTTAAAAACCCTCGGGTGAAAGGTGTGAGGACTGGGGTTTCCATGCCGCTCTGTGCTGGCCGTGTATGGGTAGGAGCATGCCTGGACCAAGGGCACCTTCTCCTCTTAACTTCTTTTTAATTTCTACTGCAAACTGCAAGAGGAATGCAGAAGCTCAGGCCCAGCTCCTCAGCTAGTGTGAATTACTTGGCTAAGCCTGCTTCAAAGAAGGTGCATCAGTTTCAGTCGGGGAATCTCATAGCAAGGCTTCAGCTGGTATCTGCCACGCATCTGTGGGCACTGCCATGTTAATAGCAGGTCCCAGGAATGTGGCTTAAACTGTTCTGTATTGCTGTAACAGTGAGCTCTCTTTCTGAAGGAAAGCGTGTCCTGTAGTCTATGGCTACTGCTTTGGGAGCAGCTTGAGTAATTCAGGCCAACAACTTCTTTTTTTTTTTTTAACTGAATTATCAGTCAAATACTTATTCTCAAGAGCATATGCTTGTTCTTTATTATATCCCTTTAGATCTTTGTCTAATTGCTTTATATGGTCAGGGTTTATCTCCCAGTCTGGATGTGGCTTTTCAAGCTGACTCTGCCAGCATCGCCAGCAAACCCTGAGCAATGGGGACAGGTCTTCCGTGTTATTGGCCCTGTTTGCTCTGCCAGGAGTCCTCTCATGTGGGGGGAACAGGTTTGCTCCTCTTTCTCTTGGAGTAGCTCTTCACACCCAGCCAGCCACCAGCCGGTGTGACTTCCTGCTAAAAGCCTTTTTAATGGCTGATGGATCCCATTTACCTGGAGGGCAGAGCAGCCAAGGGTAACGGATGACAGGCGAGCTCACCTGCCTGCCCGGTGAGGCTGGTGGCAAGAGTTAAGAGCTAGTAGCAACTGGGAGAAGGCCTGAGAGGGAGGGGAGGTATGCTTTTTGCAGGGTCGGTGCTCTGTCATAAGTGTTGTGGCTGAACCTGCTGCAATATCTTTACCTGCTCTTTGACCTTTTCAGCTTTGCTTCCTGAGGACTTGAGGACCCTTCTGGAGGAGGCAAAGGAAATGAAGTGGCCCTTTGTGCCGGAGAAGTGGCAATACAAACAAGACCTTGGCCCAGAAGACAAAACAAACCTGCAAGATACGATCAGCGTGAGGCTCCCCGATTTGCTGGTATGAAGTTCAACACACCTGTTGTGTAAAATGTCCCACTGAGGTGCTTGAGGGTATGCAGGTAGTATCAGCTGTGGGTTCAGGGGCTTGTTTTTCTGCACGGTGGCAGCAGCAGGTGAGGAACTGCTTGGCAAGCCGAGGTGAGTGAGTCTGTGTTGGCATGAGGCTGTTCACAAAGGCCGAAGGGCCAAAGTAGTGACTTTGATTTCTTTTGGTCCTCAGACAAGAGGGGGACCAAGAAGCTACATATAGTTTCCAATTTTTTTCACTAAAGTTGCTATGAAACAACACATGTGAATCACCGTTTTCTTCTCCTCGTGAGGTGGCTCATCTCTGTATCACCACAGCATCTCTCCAAGGGAAGGAGAGTCCTGCCCTCTGTTCCCACTGCAACCAGTCCCAGGTTGTGAGATCAATGGGAGCTCTGCCTCGGCATTGGGCTTCTGGTCTGTCGGCTACACAGCTCGTGGCGCGTGGGCATGCAGCACCACGCAAGGCTGTTGGTTTGAGGTCTTGCTGGTACCTGCAGTTTTACATGCTCTCCCAGTGCAGGGAAAATAAAATGGATTCAAGTGATAAAGTTTTGAGCATGTGCAGGTGTTTGGCTGCCGTTGCGCAAGGAAAAAAGTGCCTAGATAGTAATGGCAAAGACACTGCAGAGCAGAGGGCACTGGCTCTGCCTTGTCTGGAGGTGATCCCAGAGGTATATAGGGACTGTCCGTGCGTTGAGCACCTTGCAGGACAACGGCCTCGTTCATTGAAACATGCAGCAATGACTTTGACTGCATTTATGCTGTTTCTGCTTATTTCCGTGCTGAGCCCCCAGTAATTTGGGCACTTGCTTTGTCGGTTCCTCTGGTGTCACAGGGAAGTTCTGTTTCTGTTTCCACTAAGGTAATGTTTACCTCTTCCCTGAAGAGCTGGCATTATAATAAAACTAAAATGCCAGATATTTATGTGAAGTTTTAAAAAAAACCCATGAATTTGAAAAGAATGCTGTGCCTTGTTTAATGCAGCAGTGCTAGGAGGCAGTGAGGATCACTCACTTCAGTAGGGCTTGCACAATTCATCACCTGCTTTTCTTTTTTCAAGAAAATTACTTGATAGGATCCCTTTGATGACCAAAGCTGGCCAAAACCTAGGCAGGAAAGGCAAGAATTTAATGTGACATCTACTATGAGTGAAGGATACTTGGCTGTGTAAGGAGTTGCAGGATCCAGATGGTGCTTGGGGATCCCATCCTGTAAGGTGATGAGTTTGAGCTTAAAGCTTAGAAAGCGGCAAGAAACATGGATTGCTTTTTGCTTTTCTGATTTTCTCAGCAGCGTGCCAGTCATGACTTGTAGCAAATAGAGGACTCTGTTTTCAATGGTAAATGTAACGTCTAGGCTAGCGAGTATCCCTTTGGCAGGACAGACATAAAGTAAAGATTAGATTTGTGAGGATTTGGGGGTATTTTTGCTTTCAGTGGTGCATGTCCGAAGCCAACATGGTCCCATTCTGCATGGGAAGGGGCAGTCCAGCCTGAAAATCTTGGCTTCGGGGCAGGGGTGTCTGGCCCTGCTAAAATCCCAGCTGCAGAACTGCTGTTAACTCCAAGGTGGCCAGGAGATTTCACCTGCTTCAGAGATGGCCCTGCCCAAGTAAGGAGGATGAGTTTTGTTCAGTGATGACAATTACTTTGAATAGCACTGAGAGGCTCAGAAGAACCAACTGGGGGGCTGGGAGGTGTCAGCCCCAGCACCCCCTTGCCAGCATCCCGTGTCGCAGGGATCCTGAATTTGTGTGCGGAGGGGGTGGGAGGCGGGGAGCGGCTGCTTCTTGGGTATTTATTTTCTTTTTCTCTTTGGTGTGTGTGGCCTTAGACAGAAATTTATGGCAGAGGTTGACCTCCTTTACAATTGCTGTGCAGCGCTCTAACTTTGGAGCGTTTGTCTGCTCTCTCCCAGGATAAACACCTGCAGTAAACTCCCTGAGAGACCTGGCTAGATGGGAGATTAATGTGGCTGTAATAGTGCAGCAGTGTTTGCAGCATTATGCCCTCTCCCCAGGTAGATGGATCTTTTCTGAGATGATACCAATTATTTATTGCCGAAACATCTGTTGATAACTGCAGCTGCCCTTGTTAAACAAAGCATATCATGGGGTCATAGACTATAGGGACCTAAAAATCCTACCGCATGCTAGTTTTAGACTATTCACTGACACCCCCTGAAGTCCATTGGTTACCGTTGTCTTCAGTGTTTCATCCTGCGGTTGAAAATACTTTGTAAATGTTGCGCTGCCTTTCCCCATGTGCTTTGAAGTATTATTTCATCTTCATCGGTAATTTATATTCCAGTGCCATTGTACCATGGGAAAAAGAGAAAACCTTTTTTGTTTTCCATTTAATTGTAGATGGACTGACATTTTGACCTGTATTATTAGTATTAGTCAGGAAAACGGATTTTTTTTTTTTTTCCCCCTTCATCCATTTCTTCCCCCCTCCCTTTTTTTTTAAAATAAAATTTCAAGGCAGAGCAAAGGCTGCTTCAGTTCTTTGAATAAAAAGCTGGGGGGGAAATGAGGCTGAAGAGAAGTGATTACAGTGTGATGAGGAAAGATAAAAGTCTGAGCAACTTTTTTCTTTTTTTTTTAGTGGGGGGCATGAGGGACAGAAGGATAATTTAATTCCCTGGAGAAAAAAAAAAGTCTTTGTCGATTTATTGTTCAGAAAAACCTTTAAAAATTTTTGTCTCTGTTTATTCTAAGCATGGCAAATTAAAATAAGCTCATAAACCGTAATTCATTACATTTAAAAAGTGCTTTGAGATCCATGAATGAATGGCACTTCATTATCATAACACACTGGTGGTGTTGTGAGGAGGCAGAGCTGGCTACTGGGGCTCACCATGAGGATGTTTTACTCTGCGAGTAGGTTGAAAAGCTTCATGAGACCAGCACAGGGAGTAAGCGGATTAGGCTTTGGCTTCAAGGGTTCGCCTTAGTGTTGCACTTTAAAAAGTGGGATACCCGTTGCTGGTGGCTGCACGCTAGTTTGACACATCAAGAAGGCAAAGCCACCTGCACCTGCAGCCTTTTAAAGTGCTGCTCTTCGCCTTTGCTGTGGGATGCTCATTACTTCTGCACGCTGGCTGGAGCAGTAGGAAGGCATGGCAAAACCAGCTTGGGAGGGCAGGGGGTAGCGGCAAGCCAGGCTTTCCTTGGCACGCTGTCGCGGCAGCCTCGGTTCAATGGGAGCCGTGCTGCTGCCGGAGCAGGGCTCAGGGCAGATTTTGGCAATGTATG
>VZSZ01001380.1:55221-78932 GCA_013398815.1 Ibidorhyncha struthersii
GGTATAAATCCGCCTTGCTGAACTGCAAACAAGCTAGCAAATACTGGCAACAGATTGGTGCTGCAAGCCGGCCTACATGCCATATCCTCTAGGCTCTTCTTGAGCCGGTTTGACATGGGCTTTCTCCTGCACACCTCAGACAGTGGTTATGCTGCTCAAAATCAAGAACGAGTCTTGTTGTCAGAGTGCGGGGCTCTGAGCAAAAAGCAAAGAGAATAGAAATGAGGGTGGGGAGGAGTCCAAGGAGCCTGAGCGGTGTCCAAAGCAGCTCGCGGACATTGCTGTCTCTGACCCTGCCTGTGTGTTTACACGAGGAAGGCAAGGGAAGGAGACTGGTGCTAAGGCAAAAAATGGGAGGTAGCTGCCAAACTCGATGTTTTAGTCTGGATTTGGACGAAGTTTTCCTGGCAGTCTCATCCTCTGATGGTGCTGTGGGGCCTGATCCTCCCTCCTCTGTGTTGCTTTTACTCTGTCAGGAGTAGAGTTGCTCGCTGATGTGAATGAGACGAGAAACGCATCCTCCTTCTGAGGAGGCTTCGTATGGTTTAAGGTGTTTTCTGTTTTGTTTTTTTTTCTTTCCTCCTGTGATTGACCGCACCGCAAAGCAGTACTCGACCATTGCCAGCTCCCAGGTGTTCGAGCCAGGCTGGGCAGCAGGAAGCCAGGCTCTCCGTAGGCAGCGTGAGGCTACTGAACAGCTGGTGCCCATGAAGACCGGACAGGTCAGGGCATGAGTGAGGCTCTATAGCTGCAGGGATGGGTCGTTCCTTGCAGCCGATGGCTGTATTTCAGGCAGGTGTTTCAGTGAAACGATGACTGGGTGTCATCTTCCCCGTCCTGCGTGACAAACCTGTAAAAAGGGAATCACCTGGATGTCAGGGTGTGGAGCACCCCCTTGCTCCACCAGGCAGGAGTGCCAGGCCCTACCCACCATGGGAAGGGGTAGATTTTGGGGAGATGTCCGTGTGGACTTCTGGAACCACCATGAGGCTGTGTGCCTCCTCATGGCTGTCTTCACTGGCCTCCTGTTCTCTTAACAGCAAGCTATCTCAGGACCTCCAGCTGATTCCTGGTGTGGGTGTGGTGGCTCAACTACTGGGAATCCAGAAGAGTTCATATAGACTTAGTAGTCATTAGAGATGACCTTCAGGGGAAAAACATCGGACTCCTGGACTGTTTGTGGTGTACAAAGGAGTGGGTGGCTTGAGCTCCATCTGGGACAATGGCTGTAGTCACCATTTCCAGTCTTTACAGACTCATGTCCCCCTTTTAAACTAATTGTTATTACTTCTAGTAATCTGTTGGGTGTGATTTTAAGTCGTTAACAGACCACCAAATTATGCGGTTCCAAATACTAAACCACAATTAGAAATATGCCCAAAAAATCAGGAATGATTTCTGCAGCTCAAACAAAATAAACAGCTGGAACCTGCCTATCTTAAAAATGAAAATATGATCAGGAATAGTCATAATTATAGGCTATAATAAATCCTATTTGATCACTGCGACAAAGATTTTCTCCATTATATAATTGCCTAGGAACATAAAGATTGCAAGGCGAGTAGAAGTTTTGAGACAGCCTTTTAATTGCTATTGAATATTTGCTTCTTGTACTGTTCACTTGCTGTAAAACCCTGTAGCCACCTTACGGCAGATAACGAAGGATATCCCGTCCACTCTAAAATGGTACATAGGCAGCACCGTTAGGAAGAGGGTTACTAAAGCTGAGTGTTTTCTGTAGACAGTTCACTGAGCCTTTGCGAGGTGGGTTTCTCCGAGGCTGCCCCATGGCGCTGGTGTTCTTTTCAGGTTTATTTGAAAGCCTCCATCATGGTCAAGGACTGCGTCACGGCAGCTGCTATTGTGTTCCTGATTGACCGGTTCCTGTACTGGATTGATGCCTCCAGCAAACTTATTCGGATTGCCAAGGGTCTGCACAGGCTCCAGCCCGCCACGCCGATCGGTCCTCAGGTGCTCATCCGGCAGGCTCGCCTCTCCGTCAATGCAGGTACTCGCTCCGTTTTCTCGGCTCCAGCCCAATTAGGAACTACTTGACTTTGAAGAAGATACTTTGTCCCTTGCTGGGGATGACATGCTTAAAGCCCCGGTGCCATGTTTTCAAACGCACAGCCCACTCCCAGCCCCCTTGAGCCCTCCCAGCTCCTCTCACTAACACAAAGGGGCTGGTATAAAGGGTTTCAGAGCCAAAGCAGGAGAGAAAATTGTGAAAGGGTGTGGAAAATACTAATTGGAGCTTTTGTTCCTTAACAAATCTTCCCTGCTGGTTTCAAACAGGGATATCTGAATTGCTGTACTTCTGACCAAGGGCCTTTAAAAAGTAAATTAGAATCCCAGCATTTTCCCTGCACTGTCCCAGCTGCTTTGTTTTTTTCTTCAGTGGGCCCACTTGACTATGCAAACAATGCAGCTTACAACCCCTTGAGGATAAATTGATTAAAAAAAAAAAAATTCCATCATTCCTATAATGTGGGCAACACCTGAAGGATTTTTAATGTATCTTCCCACTGTCCCACTGGGGAGAAGAAACAAAGGCAGACAAACTTGCTCTGAAAAACTCCATTGAGGAGTATTTTATTTGCAGATAAGAGAGCTAAAAGTTCACTGTGTAGACATTTTTATTTGTGGCTGTGGACTTCTCATGCTGTGGTGTCTGGGTGCTGGCACACTCCACTTGATGGGCTAGTTCAGCCAACACGCTGCTTCGCTGGCTGGAGCCACCTTCTTGAATTCAGCCGGGTGACTGAGACAAAAAGCAAGGTTCAACATGAATAAAGCTGATCGAATCACACCTCAGGGTGTCTCCTGCAGCCCATCAAGCCTTGCCACAGATGACTCCAGCCTTGCGACAAAACCTCTGAGCCATATGACAGGGGGCTGAAAGGCAGAATCCCCATCTTGTGTTTCGTGCTGTACCCTTTCTCTGTATTTTTTGGCTATATATTCTGTGCTTAAGGTGGTTCTTAAAAGCTAGGTAGAGAGTGACAGGGAGGTAGAGTAGCTTGTGGCTACGCTTTCTGAGGTGGGACGTCAAGTCAGCTAGCTCTGAGGTGCATCTGCAGAGCTTCCCTTCTCTCCAGTGAGACCAAAATGGGTTTCCAAAACCTGTATTTCCTTGGGACAGAAACTGGCAGCTCAGTTGCTGAAGGGAGCAGGCTAGACTACTTTCTTCTGCAAGAGAAACAAGAGCGGGGAATCCCAACCAGTGGGGTGGCTAGCGGCTCAGTGCCTGCCCCAATCTTGTTGGCACCTCCTGCTTGGAATCCTGCAGCAGTCCAAGGCGTGGGAAGGAGCAGAGTGAGAAACGTGTGCCTGGAGCCACCTGCCTGCACTGCAGGGTTTGGGTTTACTCCAAAACCAATGCGCAGCATTAGCCTCCCCAGTAAAGGAGAGGTATCTGTCGTTTTCTCCTTGTGGTCGGTTTACTGAAGCCGCGCTGTAGCAGGTAGACAGCACGCACAGAAGTTCGACAGAAATACCAGAGCTTGACTCAAGGAAGCCTTTCTCATGTTTTAAGATTAAGTGCTCTTTCAGGAATATATAGTGCATTAAAACAGATAGAGATGTAATTTAATCTTACTGTGCAACCACATATTATAGAATGTAGTGCATGTACATTTGTGACTATTGACAACAACAAATCTATGTGCAGGTGATATCGGGATGTATCAGGTTAAATATCCTACAGCTTCATGATAAGATTTTCTGAAGTGTCTGGCTAGAAACAGTTGCCTCATCAGCGTTTTTTGCAATATTTTTTTTATATGTGGTGTGCGTATACACACATACACATGTAACCTGTGTCAAAGATATTCCTGAGCATGAGGTGGCATTTGCAGTGCATACTTAATTGGAAAGTTTAGTCTAAGTGTGGATGCAATGACAGTGCTGGGAAGAAGACAATTTGCAGGGGCTTTCACTAATGAGCATTTTTGTTCACTTCATGCCACATGATCCATTTTTATATTCATTTTCTGTCTTTTTAATCAGGTAAACTTTTAAAAGCTGAGTATATCCTAAGCAACCTTATTAATGACCGTGGAGCAACAGGTACGTACATATTTCTTTTCCAGTTCCATAGTTGCTATTTTGGTGGGATTTTTGATACTAATTTTGACAGTCACACAAGCTTCAAATACAGCCAATCTGACCTCAGTAATGACTCTGTACATCATGTTTCTCTTTTCTTCACTGCTCTTTGCTAAAATGTGGAAACTGCAACTTTGTTTTGAAATTTACATAATTGATCCTTTTATATCTTCACTTGGGCAGGAAAATATTCTGTATTGACAGCCTTCCTACTAATTTCTCTGCCCAGAGAATTTTAAAATGTGNCCCAATCCTCCATATTCACACTGATCCTATGAATGAAATGAATGCTTTATTCTAGGCCTGTAGCAGACTGCAGTGCAATTATTTAATATCTTTTGAGGTTAAGGAAAAAAGAGAGTGAGTCCCAGTGCTTACAGCGCTTTCTTCTATGGTTAGATAGACATGCAAAACTGTAAAAATGGGACCATTCTATAACGCGTGATGATGTTTGTAGAAACTTCCCCCACTCCCCATTCTGTTAAACGACTTTACTTCTGGTTATGCAGTTTGTTTCAGATCTGGAGGGATGTGTAGTATTTCTAGCGGTAAGAATTAATTTTGACAGACATCCATAATTATTGTTTATTTATGTTTTTGAGACAATATATTTTAGGATTTTATATCTGTTCTCCATTTTCTTAGCCTTCGGGGTTTATTTAGTCAATACATTCAGGTTTCTCTACAGCCATGAAACTTAGAAAAATTTAAGAAGCCTATTCTGGGTTTTGTTGGTTTGTTTTTCATTTTTTTGGTTTGTTTTTCATGTGAAGCTGAGTTTCTCATACAAGAAGGGCCTTCATGCAAGAGGGCTTTAAACAAAACACCACCTATCACTACTAGAGTAGGACGGGCTATGCAAAACATTGCATGTCATCTCTCTTAGGGTTACGTTTTTCTTTTGAGATTATTTTCATAATATTCAGTGATAATACTTGTTCGATTAATATTGAAGATGTGTTGTTGAACAGATACTTCATGCTGAGAATTGCGGTGAAATGTTCACAATACTTAGGAAAGCTTCGTGATTTTATTTCATATTCTATTCTGAAATCCAGTATGGATTTGATAACGGAAGACATTGTGTAACTAATCATCCTGTGTTAACATGAAAACTTTTGTTTTAATCTTGGTGGGATACCGATACCTGAAAAGAAAACATGTTTTGCTGACGGTTAAAATTATTTTGCTCTTCTGTATATACTGGTGACACTGAAGATATCCCACATTAATCCTTGTAACTGGTTTTTCTGTACAATGTCTATATACAATGACTCTTTGTTACTTCACAGAAGAGAGGTACCTTTCACTTTTTAGGTTGTTTTTATGCTCTGTGTAGCTGTCACTCAAGCTACACGCCCATATAGCTGTCTACTTATATTCCTTAATGCACTGTCACTTTGTCATCTATCTGACTGCAAGTCCTGGTTCAAACCAGCTGAATTCAATGGGGAGAATCCTGGCAATTTACTGGGATTTAGGTTACCCTCAGGGGCTTAAAATGACAGCAGCATTTTTCATTATCTACTGAGTTTTTCCACTCTTTCTGCAGGTACCTGGCGATATGCTAAGGAAAGCGATAGGATTCTCGTTCAGTCAGTCTGCTTACAAATCAGAGGACAGATTCTGCAAAAGCTTGGTAAGGTTTTTCGTATAAACACCTGGTCAAGGTTCCCCCCCCCCTTTTTTTTTTCCTGTGTAGTCATGCTTTAAAATGGTACATTTGGCATATGTCAGAGTTTTAGAACACCTGCCTGATGCCCATAACACAGCCACAGAAGAAGAGTTGTGCATCCATCTCTTTGCAGCAAGGACCTAGAGCCATCTACCAAGCAAACGCATTTAGAAATTGGCGTTTCATTATTAACCTTACCAGAAGTTGAGGAGCGTTCTGAAACGTTGTTCCGTTTTACCCTGTGCTACTCCATGTTTGCTAGCACTTTTCCCAAATTCGCTGTTCCCAAAGGCACGCCGCAGTTTATCGCAGGTAAATCACAGCCATTTCCTCTCTCAAGACAAGAAAATCCCTTGCTTTCAGCGTGCTGGGCTTCTGTATTCAGGGCATGGTACTTGAGGCCAGCAGCCTTAATTTTATGCTTTTGATGTGACCTTTCATCTTGCATGGCTGTTGAGCTGAAGTCTTTTATGAACACCAAATGTGTGTTTATGCACAGCTAAAAGCTAAAGGAAACTAACAAACGTTCAGTGTCACCAAAGCAAAAAATGCCAGTTTTATACTGTTTCGAGGGCTCCTGACTCAAGGAGGTGGACAATAAACTATTGAAAGCCATCTCTAGCAGTAATCTGCATCGTGACTATTTTTCTGATTTATTTCAGGGATGTGGTATGAGGCAGCAGAGTTGATTTGGGCTTCAGTTGTGGGATATTTCAAGCTCCCTCAACCAGATAAAAAGGTAGTATTTCCTTTTCCCTCTGGATGTCTTTGCCAATCTAATAATCATCACATTAGCTTCTGTTTACTTCAGAAAAGTCTGAGCAATAATGTTTCAATTATGCACCTCAGACAACCTTAACACACAGGACCAATATTGTAGCCGAAGTCTGTGTTGCACATTGTTTCCGCATGCATGCACAGACTTATGGACACCTTTTTTCCTGCAGGGGAATTAAAGTAACAGTTTTTCATTAGGCAGAATCAGCTGAAGTGAACCATCGCTGAGGATGTCACAGGTGCCTCTGATAAGGACAGAATGCAGCCACAGATTTTGGTTATTTGTCTATTTATTAGGACTAAGGCTAACTTTATTTTCGTAGTAACCGGGCATGTCTATTTGCTGGAGTGTTCACAAGCTGCACTACGCTCTCTGTTGCGGGTGACGGCTACTCCCTGGTGCTGCAGCATCTGAACACCTTGCAACAGCTACCGTACCTGTCTTTAACACCTCTGTGAGGCTTGGCTGCGCTAACCTTGAAGCAACAGTTGCACCATGTGTCCGTAGCTAAACAGGAATGTGAAACTGTCTTGCAAGTCCTAGGGTGTTGTAATTGTACCCCGGCATAGGGTATCTCACGAAAACAGACCTCGTCACCTCTCCTCCGCCATACCTTAAAGCTTGACCTCAGTCTCAGAAAACACGTCTCTGGGAGCAAAGACGTGTAGTGAATTTTGCGGAAATCATACAGATGCTACCTGTCATTCGTAACTATTTAGCTGCGCAGACCCTTAGCTAGCACGTATAAATCAAATCTTCTGGAGAGGCAGACAATTAGTAAGTTCATAGATCTGTGTGTTACATGTTCATGTCTTATTTTTTAATTGGTTCTGTAGAACCAATTGCAAATTACCAAAAAAAAAAAATAGAAATTGAGGATTTAATTAGCAGCACCAAGAACTCTTGACTTTGGTCCAACTCTGTTCATTTGGTTTTTAAACAGTGCAATAAGTTAGGGAAGCATGTTAAAAAAGGTGCTTGTTTTCTTAGGCTATGTGCGATGAGCATTTATTACTTCTGTCGTCTCTCTAGATGTCTTCACCCTGCATTTTTTAGAAAGACTGGGATCAACTGGCCAGTTCTTAAACATAACTTCTGGCTTTCTGTCATCTTTTCTGAAAAACAACAGTAAACCAGATTGAGTCTGTTTTCTGATATGATTAGCCAAGGGCTTCATGCAGCTTTTGGTGATATCATGAGACTGTGCTTTCATTGTTGCAAACAGCACCTCAGGAAGGCAATGCTAAGGAAAATGCAGTGCTATTGAAGTTGAAACCTAGAGCTAGTGGTAATCAGGATAGCTGCCACTCGTGGAAACTCATACGTATCCACCAGGCTAGGCTTTCTGCAAGTGGAAATTAATAAAACCCTACCAAGATAAGGTCTCTGGAATTTCTTAGCAGTGCTTCTCTTTTGATCTTGGTTGGTTGCTTGTTTTGTGTTTTTTTCTGGTGTGTTCTACACAGAACCTGCTTTATTGTGAGCAGTAAAATTGAAAATACAAGGGGAAAAACACTGTCGTAATTTTCCATTTCTCTTTCAGGGAATTGCTACTTCCTTGGGTATTATGGCAGACATCTTTGCTTCCATGAATGAGAAGGATTATGTGCGTTTTAAAACCAATGCTGAGATTGACCTGGTAAGACTTGGTTTGGTATTTGTGTGTGTAGATTCTTCAGTTGGACTGTATGTTGCTGTCCCAAATTCACCCACGTTTTGTTCTTCCTCCAGTTCCTCTCCGGTAATGAGAGGGCTGAAGAAACTTCGATTGCTCCTGTTATAAAAGTTTGTTAGCACCTAGATGGAAGGATGCCTTGCTTCAGGAAAAAGAAAACGCTAGGAGTATTTTACAGGGGTGGGTGTGTCTGTGTAATACATAGAATATTTATAAGGTCAAAAAGTGACACATTGGTGGTAAACCTGAGCAAAAAGGCTCCTGCAGAAACAGACCTGACTGTGTTGTTTAAGATACAAAGTCCCGCTCTATCAAGACTCAGAGGTCTCAGAGAGCTCAGGGAACCTGCACCATACAAGAAACAAATCCCAAGCTGCCTTGCTTCAATATAACAGGGCTGCTTACCAGGTAGACCTGTCTCTCTGAAAAGAAAGCCTTTGAGATGAGATTTTTCCCTCTTGCTTTTTTCATTTCACTAGAGCCTGCTTGGAGAGTTCAGTCATCGCTTATTATCAGCCGCCGAGGCCTGCAAACTAGCGGCAGCCTACAGCCGGTACACCCCGCTGTTTGTCCTCACAGCCGTGGTGAGTATTAGTCTTCATTCTGAAAGTGCTGTTTGTATAAGAGAGGAGTCCAGGCTATTAAATTTGGCTCTAATCCAGCTTTCAAACATTGCATCATACCGGGTATTGTGTCTGTGTTGCGGGTATGATGCAATATGTTGCTCTGAACTCCAATCAGGAGCTAAGCAGATGGGCAGAAAGCAGTATCTGCCCACAGACTGAGGATGGGTCCATCTGGGAATGCTGCTGCTTCTGTAATTACAGCTATATTTCAAAGGAAAAAGAGCAAGATTATTTCCTCCAGGAAACAGCAGTGGGCAGTTAGAGCCAATGTTTGCTTCAAATCATATAAGGGAAAGAAACATATTTTTCCTCCCTTTGTTTATCTCTGCCACAGGTCTAGGTTTTTAATTCCTTCATTCCTCTTTTATCCCCTCCCAGAACATCCGTGGGGTGTGTTTGCTGTCCTATAGTCACTCCAAGGACTGTCCCCCAGAAAAGAGAAAGTTCTACTTGTCCGAAGCCAAAGAATCCTTTGAGATCGGCCTCCTCACCAAGAATGATAACAGTCCCATCACCAGCAAGCAGGAGCTCCATAGTTTTATTAAAGCGGCTTTCTGCCTCGCGACCGTGCATCGATGGCTCTATGGGGAGAGTGAGAAACTCTGTGAGGTGTGTCAACTATGTAAAGAAGCCATGGGAAAACTGCATTCCTACAGCGCTTCATTTACAGAAGAGGAAGAGAAGGGAATGCTTGCCGAAGAGATCATGTCTCTGATCACATCTGTGAAGAAGTGCCTGCAAGTGGAAGGCTTCCCTAATTCTGATGCTAGGTCTTACGTTCCAGACAGTTATAAAGGCACAGTGGAAAAACCCATCCTGCGACGGGAAGTCAACTTTGAGAAAATCCTTGCCATGCATTCTCAGCATCATCTGTCAGTGTGCAAAGTGTTTGAAAATACTTGCAGGATTCAGAAAACCGCACCAGGAGAAACCCAAGCAGGAGTCTGTATCACAACCTTAAGAACAGAGACCAAAAACATAGACACTGTGTGTACTACTGAAGAAACAGCGTACCAGAGGAAAGGCGCTGTGAATATGCTGAGTTCACCAACAGCAGGAAGTGGCTCAGAGAGACTCAGTGGCCAAAGAAATAAATACATCGGTTCTGATGTGATGAAAATTTCCTTCGATGAAGAGATTGAGCCATTAAAAATAGAAATAAGTAACGAAAATGGTGTTTTCAGCAGATGGCAAAAGAGGAGTCAAACCACTACTTCAGAGAGCTCTTGGTGCGTGCTGTCAAAATCAAGTTACTCTTCCAGCTGGGAGGAACTGAACTGTAATAGCAGCAAAGAGTCTCCCAGGGGTGGGCAGCAGCAGGAAAAGGGCTCAACAGAGGAGCAGTGTTGCACAACAGAATCTGATGAAAATGGTCAAGCTGCATACTTGGGCTCGCTGCCTCCCAGAGCATGGCCCCCATCTCGAGAGCCTCTGCAGAGCTGTAGAGCATCTCCTCAGCCTTCCTTAGAGGTAGCTGGGAGGCTGGTTAAGAAGGTGTCTCTTTGTGGAGAAGAGCTATGGGAGGGAAGACACCGTGGAAAGAGCTCTTCAGAAAGGAAAGCAGGGGAGGTGAACAATGAGGTTCCTTCCTTCTCCACCCCTTACTCTGTTCCTACGAGGCTGCAGGAGGAGGAGGAGAAGTCCTCCTCCCGGGCAGAACTGGGCTGCAGGACCAAGGACAGCGGCAGGGAGGGCGGTGGGCCCCCGAGCCCGTTCGTGTGGGTCCACCCAGGAGAGACTGCGGAGAGCACAGAGGACCCCTCGTCTGAGGCATGTCCCCCCACAAACGGAGGGGCTTCTGTACTATCAACACGCATCGAGCCAAAAATGGCCAGCGACTCCTCTGCGGGTGACTGGCTGAGGATATCTGCTGTGGTGGGAAACAGATCTCTCAAAGTGCCTGAAGTTGATGCCCAAGCAGAAACAGTAGATGACACTGAGTTTAATTTCATCAGTGTTGGAGACCTAGTAAACAATTATCCTATGGCGGCATCTGTTCCAGAGCATCAGTCAACTCCCAGTGCACCAATGGCTTTGTCCTCGGGAGCAAAGATATCCATAACTGAGCACTTTGACTGTGCCACTACCGAAGAGGATGAAGAAAAGTCTCAGGACGTGGTGAGCAGCAAGAGACCATCCAGTTCATCTCCGAGTTCATGGTACAATGCAGCACAGATGCCCAAGAGTTCCCCGGAAAGCCCATCTCTGAACCCAAGGGGAAGTGGTTTTAACTTCATACCTGGGAGAAGGAAGGAAGAAATCCTTGACGCTCGATTTCTGAGGGATGATGATTACGTGCAGCTTCTGGCAGGGGTGGAACATAATTGGCTTGTCCAGAGACTGAAGCCTACTGGAATTTTTAAGTCTAAACAGCTTTGTAAAGCATACTGTAAGTTTCCACACAGCAATGGGCATTTTCACACAGCAACAGGTACTCCCACAGGAAACAGACTCGGTGCTTTTTAACACAATGTTTTAGTCATCATTTATTAGGACTTAATTTTGTGTTAGTTTATGAGGTTTTGTATAAGAATTTTAGCAATGGGAGAACACTTCCTTGAAACATTTTCTCCTATTCCTTCTTACCCATTTGCACATCAGTCACAGCTTCATGGAAACGGGCTTAATCTCCATGCCCACTAGGTCCCTCCTGCTTCAATCCCTTCATGCAAGAGGTAACTTAGGCTGCTTGAACTCCTTGTGCCAGTTCATCAAGCCCTGTGCCAGTTCATCAAGCCCTTTATACCCCATTACTTGAGTCTCTGGTTTTGTCACCCATTTAGATCCCACATTTCATCCCTGCAAACTATTTAAGATAATGATTTTTAAATGAATCGCAAGTAACGGCCATACCTTAATATGCAGACACTTGATCAGTATACTAAGAAATAGAGAAGCAAGGAGCAACACCGCTATAGGCTGCCTCATTGAGCTCATTAAGTAAAACCCGCTTAGGGCTCATCCCATCTTGCACGTCTCAAGCCTGTTTAGCAGTTTTTTGTTCTTAATGTAAAATATCCAACTCTGAACCTAGATACCTCTTAGCATATATTTTATAACCCCATACATTGCTTTCAGAGGAGCCTGGGTATCTTCTGTCCTGGGTGCTGGTTACTTCATCCCTCAGCATAGGCTTAGCGCAGTCCTGTGGAATTGTCCATTCTACTTGTGGTGTTTTCTTTTTGTAGCTGCTCTTCTTTTAAAATACTCGAAGAAATCGGGCCTCTGGACAGGCCAAGAAACCGCAGTTTTCATTGGGGACTACCTGAACGTGGCAAAGGAAGGCAAACAGAGAAGTGCGTTTTGGGTACACTTCCTGCACCAAGAAGAAAGCCTGGGAAGGTATTGACCAAACCAATTTCTCAAACGAAATGTTTATCAATGCTACTTCTGTGTAAACAGGAATGAAAACTGTCACCCCTATGATTGAGCTAGTCCAGCGCCTTGTTAGACAGTAGCTTTTATCAAGTATTTTCAGAAGACAGTGCAAGTCCCATCATAGGATTTGGTTGATTCGTACAGCATTTTATGCCTGTAAGAGCTATAAAAGACAAAACCCCACAACTTTTAATCACTGCCATTTTAAATGCATCACCAACAGCTGGCTTTGCCTCTGAACAGCCAAGCTCTGCTTTGTAGTGATGTTTATGTATCACAAGTGGGGCTTCACAAGTGCAATCTGCTGCAAATCTGGCTACACCAAACACTCTTTCATTTGTTTAGGTACGTTGGGAAAGAATATAAAGAAGAAAAAGGACTACTTCATCATTTCAGTGACGTGGAACGGCAAATGACTGCGCAGTACTATGTGACGGAATTCAACAAAAGGCTGTATGAGCAAAAGGTCCCTACCCAAATCTTTTATATCCCATCTGCAGTACTCCTGGTAAGAACTGTCTTCTAAGCAATACAAGGGAATTGATGGGAAGAGTGTCTTAAGTAAATTTTGACTTTAAAATACTAGCAGTTAAGCCACCTCTAGATGACACGCTGTCATTCATGTGATCTTACGTGGTAGCTGCATTTGCTCATTTCAGGACAGAAGACACCTACTTGTAGAGCTACACGTTCATGGGTGAATTGGCAGAAAAGATGTCATGTGCTGTTAGAAGTCAGAAACTCACTTGTAAATGAAACCCAGGAGTTACCCAGCCTTCTATATCATCTAACAGTATGTGAACATCTGTTTTCAGGTGTAGTTACGAAATATGAACTGCAAAGTGACCTGTTTTGAGCACCACAAAAATGTCTAAACCTCATGAGAACTCAGCAAGTGAGGTTCTTGCAGACAAGTGGATTTGCTGCAGGACAACTTTGAGGCCTTTTCTGTATGATGCTGAATTTCAGGAACACAGGACTGGAAGGGACCTCCTCGTGTCTCATCAGGTCCAGTGCCCTGATATCACAGGCAACAAGACTGCATAATCCCTTTTTATACTCATTAAGCCCTATCTTAAAAGCAGCCGTGTTGTGTTTTGTGGTCTTAAATGCTGATGGTCAGAATTGTACAGCATTCCCCTGAGACCCGTTTTGCAGAGGCAATAGGAATCCTTACCCTTAGTGAGACCTGCATTTGTCATGGCCGTATCACACTGGCAGCTCAGTCATCCTTCAAATGGCTATCACAAAAAGCTCTTTTCATCAATAACAGTCACTTAGCATAGAATAGGACACCTTTAAAGCACAGACACCTTTAAACCACAGTTCAATTAACTTGTTGACACAACCTCACTGCTGATCCAGTGCCCTACAGCCTGTTCCTTTTCCACTTCTCCCTGATGGGCAAGGCCAGGGATCCATTACACAGATCCGGCACCTCTCGCTGAGGAGCATTTCCGTCCCTCCATCCCAACGATCCAGCCTCAGAGACGGGCTGCTGAGAGCCACAAGAACCAAGTGGCTGAGAGCTGGCTGGGATGTGGAGTTATCTGAGAGAGCCTGGGAGGAAGGGGCAGCAAAGTCACAAGAATTACTCTCTCCTGAGTGCGTTGAAAAAACAAGGAGCCTGAAGCTAAAAGTTTCAAGAAAAAGCCCTTTGGGGTTATTCTCTTTAAACAACAAAAACCAGCTGCTAAAATACCCATCGCTCAACCAAAGCAACAGCCACTTGTGATGATGGGAGGTGCTTGTTTGCCCACTCAGTTCTGAACACGTGGAGTTTGAGGAGGCTGCATTAGACGTGCCCTCAAGTCTTAATGCACAGATCATACTGGCCTTATGTGTTTCAGGTAAACGTAGCCAGGACAGCTCTTGCTTCTGCCCTCTTTCCTTGTGCACGATGATTGTGAGGACAGCGTGCAAAGCCACGAGACAAATGGCCCTGCTGTGCTAGCACCCAGCCTGATGGTTAGAGGCAGGAGCCACATCTGGGTGCCCTCGCACAGAGGTTAAAGCTGACATCCAGCCCCCAGCAGGAAAATAAAGGAACTTTTCTTTATTCTTAGGCTTAACTTTCCATTTGACTCACATTTCAAATATGGGGAGCTACCCTCCACAGCAGAGCACTGAACTCACTGTTTCATTATAAGTAGGTATATGATAGCATGCTATGCATATTACTGTTTCCGTTAGCCATTCTGGCACTAGGTCTGGCTCTATGCCACTCGCTAATAAGGCCTAATGAGAGCCTGGCATCAGTACTTACAAGTCTCTGAACATAGAAATTACTTTAAAAAAAATAACCCAAACCCTCCTGTTGGTTATTTACACACTGGAGAAGGACCAGGTGCAGGTTTATCCAAATCTTTTCAGCTTTCTCACTTATTCTTTAGACGTAGTCTCCTGAAAGAAGTTTCCTGTTTGCTGGCCAAACTAGGTATTTCTGGAACTCGTTGCTTACGGAGTTCGCCCTGTCAGGCTGACTTTGTGTTGGATCTTGTACCACCCTTTGTTCTAGTTAAATGTGAGCGCCTCATCTAAATAGGCTGTGTTTTGAACATCAGCAGTGGGTTAACATGAAGACTCTTTCCATCCCCCTTGAGATGGAAAGTTCTCGGAGGAAAAAACAAGACTTGAGTTAGAGAAGCTGTAGCATCCTCATTTTCACCTCTCTGTCTGCATGACTGTCACTGACACTCTCTTTTCAGATACTGGAGGACAGAACTATAAAAGGATGTGTGAGTGTGGAGCCCTACATCCTTGGGGAGTTCGTGAAGCTGTCCAATAATACGAAGGTAGTGAAGAATGAGTACAAAGCCACAGAGTATGGTCTGGCCTACGGCCATTTCTCCTACGAGTTCTCCAATGGAACAGACGTTGTCGTTGATCTGCAAGGTTTGTATTATGGTGAACTTCATTTCTTGCGTGTCCTCCCATGTTGCAGAATATGCTATATAAAGGATGTACTGTCTGTAAATGACGTAAAGCGAGGGAGGTATGTGCAGGTATGTTTTTCCCTCAAGCAGTGCTCTTGTTCTCCGCTGCATCACAGCAAGAGCATGTAAGCTGTGTGCTCCCAAGCATGCCACAGCTTCACGCCGTGGAGTCACCTGCATCCAGTTAGACAAAAGCCAGTTTGCAAGGAACCATCTGAAGGAGAACCCCTAAAAGAGGCAGTGGGTTTCATCATGCTGCTTCCTTCCTGAAATTGGCAAGCCTTAAAAAAGGTCCCCTATTCAGCTAATGGAGAATTGAGCTTTTTTGTGAAGAGCTGAGGATAAAACCTTTCAGACTTGACCTTTAGTACGCAGGTATCTTTGGGATATTAATTTCATTAAATATTCATTTTGTACCTCTCAGGGTTCTGCTTTTGCTGACATAGGTGCAAACTGGGAATCCCTGAGGTGACGTTAACAGAGTGTGGGCTGTGCCAAGCAGACAGTCCTGAGTACACTAATACAAAGGCTGTGATGTTCAATACCTAGATGTATCCTTCTTCCACAGGTTGGGTGACAGGTAATGGGAAAGGCCTCATCTACCTCACAGACCCCCAGATTCATTCCCTTAATAGCAAAGATGTTTCACGCTCCAACTTCGGGAAGAAAGGAATTTACTACTTCTTTAATAATCAACATGTGGAGTGCAATGAAATCTGTCGCTGCCTTTCTTTAACAAGACCCTCAGTAGAGCTGCCAATGTAGACTCGCACAAGGCAGTCACACAAAGAATGACCCGTAAGATGGACTGGATTTTATCCTACGCACCCTTAGCAGCATATGATCTTTGCGAGAACAAAGCCACTGAGACGATACCCATGTGAGTCGGGTCAGTCATTACCTGCACGAGTTTGCCAAGTTCTGGTCTTTGCATCCAGGCTGCTAATACCATGTTATCATCTTGTGTACTACGTGAACCTCCTGTTGTTATAGCCATCTGTAAGAATTAACAGAAGAACGTAAGAAAAGTAAGAAAACAGCCTCCCAAATTCAGCGAGAGGTGTACTACAGGGCTGTATAAACTTCTAATCCAGACCCAATAAGGGCAATAGGCACCATCTGCTTTTTGGAAATGGAATATGAGATGGAGTGAGACAGAAGTAGAGCGCTGTATTTCAGCCATCTGTAAAATTTTCAAAAACTTGTGTAAATGCTTAAGGGAACAAACTGTAATGTTTTTGTTTGCTTCAAAAATAACAAAGTTTCTTTCAGAGGTGTGTATGTATATGTGCATATGTGACCACATAACATCGGTGGAAATACAGTTTTAACTGGAATATCGTGAAAACTCTGCTGCTCTGCAAGGGAAAAAATAGTGTTCTTGAATCAAGAGATGCTTTGCATGAATAATTGAGGACTGCTCCGTTTAACTCTCAGAAGACTTTCCCAAGAGAAAAACAGTTCTCACTTAAGGACAGCACAACTGTTCTGCCTGTAATGAAACTGTGAGCACCACAGATTTGGTGACTGCTTCTGTAACTAATTCCTACAAATAATCTCACTGGACATGAGTGTAGCCGCTTGTACAAAAGAGTGGTTCTAGGGGGAGTTCAGCATCTAATTAGCACAGAGTAAGCAGCCTCAGTGCCAGTTTTGGTTCCAACTAGGCAGGCAAAGCACCCCCTCCCCTCGAGCCTCACGGAGCTGCGAGGTGGAAGGTGTTCAGGAATGAGTGGTGACTTTCTCGGCCGAGTCCCCAACAGCAGGAGACGGAAGGAGACTCACAATTTGCTGCCAGGAGCAAGGACAACGTGTCCCATGGGTTGTGCCTCAGTGCTGGTGGAGACGCAGCCTGCAGAGCTTCTAACCGGCTGCTTTTCTGACACATCCCAGAAAATACATTGATGAAAGTAACACCAGATGTCCAATAATATTTAGGTGAAGTATTTACACCCTGCCCACACGGAGACCCTGATCCTGCCACCCCGCTCCACTCACACATCCAAAGACTAAATTTGTACCCACATGATGGGGGTGTAGCGGGGAATGATGGTTCTGCCTGTGCTGGGAAAGTGCTTTGCTGTCACACACGCGAGCAGGTATGATTTTGTCCTTTAACTCCAACATTTTAGCAGTATTTTTGTTATTGTTTGTGGTGGTTATAGAGCATACTTGGAGAGCTGCTGATTTTCTGCACCGGGACTGAACAGCCCCTGGCATGTAGGCTGGCCGCATGCTTCAGTAGTGCCTGCCTGGCTTAGAGGCAGCTGCAGCCTTTTACTTTTTATGAAACAATCTTTTATGGGGTATTTTTTGTTGTGTTTTTTTTTTTAAAAAAAAAAAACAAACAAGCAAACAAAAAAAACTAAAGCTAGCAATTCATTCGTGTGACCTCCTTTGACACCTACAGCAAATCACAAACCGCTCACCTACCTCCAAGAGACCCAATGCATAGAGTTACTCTGTCGCAGTAAATTTCAGAAGCGCATAGGGGAAAGCGCTGCCCTCCCAACTTTGTGAATTCAGCTGAACAGCTGAAATCTTGGGGTTTTTTTCCCACACAGGCTGGTTAGCTGAAAAGAGTCAAGCCTGCTGGTATGGTCAGATAATGTATACATACGCTGTAGAGAAAACAGCCCTAAAAAAGAAGGCATGGGAGCTCCTCACACAAAACGCTGTGCCCCTTCAGTGCTGAATTAAGCAAACTGGAGTGTCTGGTTCAAATAAAAAACCCACAAAACTGTTGGCAGTATTACCTAAATTCAGACTATGATGAAAGAAGCGTTTTCAAATCAAATATGCTGAGTAATGCATTTTGTCTGAAAAAAATCCACGGTTCATTTTACATCTGCTGCAGACAGGCTTTTACTGAGTTACCTGGCCAGGAGGAGTGGGCTTCAACCTTCATTTCCAATGGGTTATTAACGTGCATGCGCCTACAGGAGGATTCTTGTTTCGGTCTCCGTCAGGGATGTATTGCAGATTTTGATTAAAAGCAGAGGACATATCTTTGCCTCTACAGGTTGCAGCTGATTTCCTGTTCCACAGGAGAAGGAAAGTGATCTTATATTCTTCCAGCACATCTTTCCTGGTGTTACTAGCCTAACCAGCAGGCAGAAAAGCTACTTCTGGGGAAATTAAAGCAACAGTTACATGTATGCCCCTTAACAGTGCCACATATGACTGGAATAACGTGCAAGACTGGAGCTAACATTTGTTGCTGCCTCTCCAGCCGAAAGAAACTGTGATGGGACCTAGGTTTTGCTCTTCCGAGACCATGCCAGCACGTCTAGGATATGAGTGTGGGCACTCTCTTCATCAGCAATGAATAGCTGCCTTCATTTCAAATTATCTTCTCCTCCTCCGAATCCCTGACGTCCCACTGCCCCCGAGCTCTTGGTTTCTTTGGGCAGATTTTCGTGATGAGAAAGAGAACACAGCATCAAACTTCCACAAAAAGATGGGTCCCCAGCAGAGAGTTAGCTTTAACAAAACCATCCGCTTTTGTTTCTGCAGCCAGCAGCGATTTTTAGGCTTTTGTTCCCGCTTTTTAGCCATGCTATTGTTTTCTAGGTGATGTTTGTGCTGAGTTGTTTGGAAAGATGCCCTATCACTGCACTGACCGATTAGAACTAGGTGTAAAGAGGGAGAAGCAAGAGAAGAAGAAGAAAAAAAAATTAAATCTCTTTATTATGGTGCATAAACCTTCAGTGTTGGGGAGCTAGACAGCTGCGCAGGAAGAAAAATGCATTCAAAAATATAATGCTAGTGTGAATAATCCTTTCTCGAATGCTGCTTGCAGACTGCTTCAGCTTTGTCAGGTGAACTTGAACTGGGCCATCAGATTTGCTGCCATTCCCATTGCACACTGTCTATCACCCCGGGGCATTCACCATCTTGACTGTTGTTAAAAGCGAGCAAACAATCCATCATTGAGCCGGGGAGTCACTTTCTCATAGAAAAGTAAAATCGGCATGTGACGGTACACTCAGCCCCAGTGTTTCGCAGATTAAAGTGATACATGAAAACTCACGTGTTACTGGGAAGATTAAGTCCGTTATCTTGTTCTGCAGCCAATAAAGGGCAGCCTTGTCTGCAGCAGTAGGGAAATGCTGGCTTTAACCAAGTGACAAACACTGCGCATACATAGCTTCGTGCTCCGGCAAAAGAGAGGGCCGAGCCCTGAAGAGGAAACAAAGCTAGTTAGCAAGATCTCAGGAATTAATAGGCAGCAGAGATGCTGTGTTAAAGCCTCTCGGCAGAGGCTTTCCCTTCTCTATAGAGACAATTAAAAGCAAAACAAAACCTCCCGGACAATCGCTGCAGAACAAAGTGTCCTAATGCGCTGCCTGCAGCCGGCCCCGCAATGTCTGCTGTAACAGCGTGTGCAGTTTCGAGACCCCTGCAAAGTAACACCTTTTCCAGCTTCTGCCTCTCGTTCAAAGAAAGAAAAAAAATAAGTATTTAGATATGCTCCTGGATAAATTGATCTGTGGGAAATTTTAATATTGTTATTTCTTCTTCATATTTGCATTTAGCAGCTGATTTCTTTTGTTGGTTTGCAGCATACGTTTCACCATCTCAGCCAAAGTTATGGCTACTCGCTGGTAAAAGTTACTATCGAGTGTCAGCTTGTCCTGTCCCCTGTTACAACAGACATCATATTTAACCCCATAGCTTCGCCTGGTCTTACTCTTTACAGGCTCGGGCACAAATTCTGAGGTATCAGTCCTTCACAAACGCGGGGACTCTGTCTTCATCCAGGGCTTGGAAACTGGAAATCCTGGACTGAGGTGCTATGTAACCTCATTGCCTGAAGAACTTGGACAAATGCATGGCTCAAAACACACAGAACTTAAATTATCGGTTCATATTTGTAGTGTCAATAGGTGATTATTGGGGGAATAAACAGTTGACTTAGACTGATGATGGATCATTTAATATTTTGGCTGGAAGTCTCATCTTACAGCTACTGACCGAAAAAATTGCTGTTCTGCTATTTCCTCTGGTTTCAGAAGAAAGTCATTTGAACCAACCAAGACTTAGGGAATACTTTTTTCTTTCTTTTCTTTTCCTTTTTTTTTTTTTTTTTGAGAAATTGAGTGGTTTATATTAAACAACTTGCTACCAATGGTGCTTTGGGGGCTTGATTAATTATAACACACTCCAACGTCCAACATAAAAGCTCCGTGTGACTAGTAAAAGCTGATCATCCTGTGGTCTCTACAAAATGAGCGAAACTGTGTTGTGCCAGTGCAGTGAAATATTATCGTTGACTGTAGGACAGAAAGCCTGAAGAAACACTTCCTCCTCTCTGCTAAAGCAGCCAACTCAAGGACTTGAGTTTACACCCAGTGTAAGCACTGCCGTAAGCCAGGCACAAAAACGTCCCGCTCTTGACAAGATGATGACACGCTGTCCTGTCCTTCAGTGAAGGTATTTGGTTAAAGAAGATTTCCCACCACCACCTTTCTGTGGGTATCCAGGTGAAAGGCTGAGCTCTCGTTTGCTGCATTGTCATGTACTCATGCATAAAAGTTAGTAAATTTGCTATCGAGAGAGAACAAGTTGATGCAACGGCAGGCAGAATGATTTTCTCACTCTTTTGCCAATACTTAACGAAGCACTTTGGGGAACTTCTTTTACAAAAGACGCAGTGTGAAAGGAAAGACCCTCGGTTATTCCGACAGTACAAGGCTGAGCCAGGCTTGCCTCCCTCCCTCTCCCTCCCAGCCGAGGCGGCAGCATCCTGGGCCATTAAGGCCAGTGGCGAGCGGGCGCGGGGTGACCCCTCCAGCTGTGAGGCAGCCCCCGCACGCGAGGCAGCACGTCCCCGCTGCCACCAACCCGCCATCAGCTGCCCCCAGAGCCCAGCTGCTGGATTTAGGCATCAGTCCCTTAACCAGAAAGAGCTATTCATGGGCACTGAGGGGAAAGCTTCACGTGAGCAAGCTCAGAACGGCAGCCCGTGCTGCCAGATCTCTTCTGCTTGGCAAAATCCAGCACTAATGCTGAACGGCAGCCTCCGCGGCAATCCCCTCCCTGCTGTATGTCTTGGTAGCAGGGGTGGGATTGCTCTTCCAGGTATAAGACTGGCACCCAGTACAGGAGTCCTCCCAGCCCGTCCTGTCCCCCGGCCAGCAGAGCCGTGGGGTGACCCCGCTGATGCTGGGGGAGCCCCCAGGAACAGGGAAACAAAGCGCACACAGCTGTATCTCCGGGCACTGCATGCATGTTGGGAAAAACACGCTATTTACAGGTGGTGTGATGTGAAATAGCCAGAACAGAGATATTTTCAGCAACGTATCGACTGATAACTGCCACTGTCACCTGCTGCCTTGGAGGCAAGTCCCTGCATCGGCACCTGGGTGCCTTCCCCAGCTGGGATGGGAAGCCAGCAGCCTGGAGACAGCCCCTCTCCCGGGAATGGCGCGCACCACCCGCCTTTTTTCCACTTGGATGGCATCATCTCCCGTGTCCCTCAGCAGAGCAGGAGCAGATGGGGCTGTCGGCCCCTGCAGCCGCCCGCTGCCCCCGGCTTGCCTGAGCCCGTTGTGCCTCCAGCCCCCCCCAGCCTGCCCACGGCGACGCTCCGAAGAGAACTTAATCCCGTTTTTTAATCTTTAAACATCTCTGCCAAGCTATTTTTCAGACGGACCGTATCTTTCATCAAAAGACACAGAGTTATTGATAATTTGGTTATTGCTCGATACTGCTCAATGCTTCTGCTCAAAACAGCGTGTGCTGCAGGACTGGAGCACCCGCAGCACCAAGGACCACCATCCTGCTTCCCCTCCCCATCAAGGGGGGAGCACAGCCAGCACCCATGGGTGCCCGATGAAGAGCAGGGTTACCCTGGCTGGCAGCGGGTGCTTTTCCTCCCTCCTTGGGAAACAGTCAAGTGATGTCCAAACTGCCGTGCCGGCTACCGGCGCTGCCGTCCCCTCCGAGCAGGCCATCACGTTAATAGAGGTTGATTTGCAAACGGCGTCGCGCCCCCCGCCCCCCGCCTCCAATGCCCCCCTTTGCCTGACTCCCGCTTTTCTGCTCAATGGCACAGATGCTGCTTTGTGCTGCCCAGGACCAAGCAGCTATTAGCAGCAAATCCAGCGAGGGAAATTAATGAAGGCGACTACTAATAAAAGACAGCTCAGGACAGCCATACCAACTTGCTCCAAGCAGTAATTAACTTTTTTTAAAACTCATGAAGGTAAATATGCCGTCAGCTTTGGTCCACTCTCTCTTCTTTTTAATAAAAGGAGGGGGAGGGGAGGTAAGGGAAAGGGGACGGCTGTGCGTTGCAGCCACCCCAGCACCGTCCGTATTCCCTTCCCTGCATGCTGCCAGCAGCCGCAAAGGGCTGAGCAACCCTCCAGCACAGCCAGCAGTCCGAAGAATGGTTTTCTCCAAACGCTTTTTAAAGGCTTTATTTTAAATCTGAGCATTGCAAGATCACTACCTCCGTTTAATCAGAAATCGGAATTCGGTACAAGAAGTCACAGGGATGAGAAGGTTGTCAGGAGTCTGCTGGACCTGCACAAATGTTGCAGCATCGCAGGCTGAAGGCAGGATAGGTTCTAAAGGTGAATCTTGTCAGCGCAAAAGAGTGTCTCTTAGACTTTAAGACGCAAGATTTTGCCCCGTAGTAAGACAACAACCTACACCAGGTAAAAAAAATAATCCCACCGGGATTTCTGTTCTTGCAAGTGGACTGCAGCGCTATGATTACTGCGTGAAAGATGGGTGCCTGAGATGTTTTTTGCCTGTATGGTATGGGAATCGGGGCTGTGTGGGCCAAATCCACACATAATAAAGGTGAAATAAAGGTGAAGCAACCCCTTCCTGCCATCGACCAGTCTGGATGGGCCGCTGGGCGCAGCTGCCCGAGCTGCTTGCTCTCCCACTAAGCTTTCTAGCCTGCCTTGAAAAACACCGGCTTAGTTTCATGTCACCGTTAGCCTTGCTCTTGGCTCACTTTTATTCCTTCACGCTGAGTTTATCTGATTACTTCGGCCGAGGGAAACAGACGGCCTGTTGACATCCCCAGTGAATGCTCCAAATGGCCTCCCCAGGCAGAGCAGCTTGCGGGATGAGCCTGGAGGCGGGGGGACCAGCGAGTCACAAGGGCTTTACTGCTGCCAGGCAAAGCAGCAACCTGATTTCTGCCGCAAAGCTGGGGGTGTGGGGGGCTGGCTGGAAAGCTAGGGGGTCCAAGGACTCATGTTATCTTGGAGGGCTGGGACCTGGGATCTGGTCCTTTCCCAAAATCAAACTGGGATGAGCGCTTGGCCAGGCTCCCACGGCAGCCAAGCCCCTCGGGGCCAAGGTTGTAACTGCGTGAGATTGGGGTGCGCTCCTGCTGGCGATCACAGGGTGGTTTGGGTGGGAAGGAACCTTTAAAGGCCACCTTGTCCAATCCCCCTGCCATAAGCAGGGACATCTTCAACTACATCAGGTTGCTCAGGTTGCTCCCTGCAATGCCAGGACGACCTGCCGATGCACTGCCCCTTCGGCGAGGTTAGGCTCACTCCCACCC
>VZSZ01001382.1:26519-39552 GCA_013398815.1 Ibidorhyncha struthersii
GAATAGAATAGAATAGAATAGAATAGAATAGAATAGAATAGAATAGAATAGAATAGAATAGAATAGAATAGAATATTTCAGCTGGAAGGGATCTACAACATTCATCTCGTCCAACTGCCCAATCAATTCAGGGCTGACCAAAAGTTAAAGCATGTTACTAAGGGCATTATCCAACTGCCTCTTAAGAACTGCCAGGCTTGGGGCATCAACCACCTCTCCAGGAAGCCTGTTCCGGGGTTTGACTACTCTCTTGGTAAAGAAATGCATCCTCACGTCCCTTCTAAACCTCCCCTGGTGCAGCTTTGAACCATTTCCCAATGGAAATGATCCATCTCTCCAAACAGGACCATGGGAAGCATCAGCACAGAATCGTAGACTCATAGAATGGTTTAGGTTCGAAAGGACCTCAAAGACCATCTAGTTCCAACCCAATTGGATTTAGAATCATATCTATGATATGATTCATAAAATCACAGAATAGTTTGGGTGGGAAGGCACCTTTAAAGGCTGTCTCGTCCACCCCCTTGCCCTGTACAGGGACACCTCCCCCCAGCCCAGGTTGCTCCAAGCCCCGTCCAACCTGGCCTTGAACACCTCCAAGGATGGGGCAGCCACAGCTTCTCGGGGCAACCTGCGCCAGGGGATCACCACCCGCACAGGAAAGGATTTCTTCCTAATACCTAATCTAAATCTCCCCCCTTCCAGTTTGGAGCCATTGCCCCTCGTCTTATTACTACATGCCCTTGTAAAAAGTCCCTCCCCAGCTTTCTTGTAGGCGCCCTTCAGATACTGAAGGCATTTATCCTTGTGCTTAATTTCAGCCCAGTCCTGTGCTTTGAACGCCTTTGCTGCTTGAGCTCTGCTCATTTGCTGGCTCAACCCTGCTTGAAAGGCTGTCACCAGCCTCGGGAGTGTTCTGCCTGATAAGTGTTTGTTGGCTGATGGAGACGGGGTACCCGGGACTCTGTTTCTAGCCCTCAGGAATATTTTCATCTTTATTAATGCAAGGAAATGTCTGAATCATTTGATCTTCATTCAAACAGCTCCCTGCACGGCTCCACCGCTGCAAATGAGCTACAGAGCTGTGAGCTTCCCAGTGCTGGCGTCGCCCCCGAGCACCCCCCAGCCCTTCCAGGCAGCGAAGTTCCCCTTCACTCCTTCTGCCACTCTTTCTCAGTGAGCCTGGGAGAGAAAACAATCCGTCTTCCCAAACAAGACTGTGGCAAGCAGTGGCATTTATCCTTGCAACGCTTAAATTTGTATGTCTGCGTCAGCACACCGTTGGTCCCTCTGGCTGCGCATTATCTTATTGACCCTATTTAGTAGGATCGTGCTTCCTCATTTATCATCAAGAGCCGGTGTGGGCTTTAAGAGAGCCACAGGCTGCACGAGCGGCTGAGCGGAGCGCTAAGCTGTGTTTCTACCCGTGCAAAGCGGCTCAGCTGCTCTCAGGGGCTGGGCAATGCCATCGATTGGCCACAGCAGCCCAGCTTCCCTCCTGATGACCTCCTCCAGCACTTCAGACTAGATCGGAGGTAGCACTCTTCCTAAGGAACACTGAGATATTCATTAAAAAAAAAGAAGACCCTGATAGCCACCTCACTGCTCATCATCTTAGTGCTAACATCTGGATGATGGGCAGATAATGGGAAGAGAATCATCAAATCATAGAATGGTTTAGCTTGGAAGGGACCTTGAAGATCCTCTCGCTCCAACCCCCCTGCCCTGGGCAGGGACACCTCCCCCCAGCCCAGGTTGCTCCCAGCCCCGTCCAACCTGGCCTTGAACACCTCCAGGGATGGGGCAGCCACAGCTTCTCGGGGTAACCTGCCCCAGGGGCTCACCACCTGCACAGGGAAGAATTTCTTCCTCATATCCAGTCTAAATCTCCCCTCTTCCAGTTTGAAGCCATTCCCCCTCATCCTATCACTACATGCCCTTGTGAAGAGTCCCTCCCCAGCTCTCCTGGAGCCCCTTTAGGCACTTGTAAGGTCACTGTAAGGTCTCCGCGGAGCCTTCTCTTCTCCATGCTGAACACCCCCAACTCTCCCAGCCTGTCCTCCCAGCAGAGGGGCTCCAGCCCTCGCAGCATCTTGGTGGCCTCCTCTGGCCCCGCTCCACCAGGTCCATGTCTTTCCTATGTTGCGGACTCCAGAGCTGGATGCAGTACTCCAGATGGGCTCTCACCAGAGTAGAGCAGAGGGGCAGAATCCCCTCCCTCGCCCTGATGGCCACACTTCTTCTGATGCAGCTCAGGATATGGTTGGCCTTCTGGGCATTTCCAGCTCATGTTGAGCCTCTCATCAATCAGCACCCCCAGGTCCTTCTCCTCAGGGCTGCTCTCCGTCCATTCCCCACCCAGCCTGGAGTTGTGCTTGGGATTGCCCTGACCCATATGTAGGACCCTGCACTTGGCCTTGTTGAACTTCATGAGGTTGGCACGGGCCCACCTCTCCAGCCTGTCCAGGTCCCTCTGGATGGCATCCCTCCCCTCCAGCATGTCTGCCTCACCACACAGCTTGGTGTCATTGGCAGACTTGCTGAGGGTGCTCTCCATCCCACTCTCCATGTCAGCAACAAAGATGTAGAACAGCACCAGTCCCAGTACCAACCCCTGGGGAACACCACTTGTAACTGATCTCCACTTGGACATTGAACGGTTGACCACAACTCTTTGCGTGAGACCGTCCAGCCAGTTCTTTATCCACTGATTGATTCATCTGTCAAATCCATGTCTCTCCAATTTAGAAACCAGGATATCGTGTGGGACAGAGTGAAATGCTTTGCACAAATCCAGGCAAACGATATCAGTATTAGAGTAACATTCTTTGTCCTCCTTGGTTGACTTCTGCTGTAACAAAGTCTTGCCTTGAAGCTCAGAGCAGGGTTTGGACGACCTTCAATCCCCTTCACTCCTGCCTGGAGCTGCCTGTGCAATGGAGGAGGCAGGGAGAGGTGGCAAGGAAGGTCCATGGAGAAAGCATCTTCCAGAGACCTTGACCCAAAGAATGCCAGCCCAGGGGGTCAGCCCATCCCTGCCCAGAGGAGAGCACAGGCAGAAGATGGGGCGCTGTGATGGGTTGACCCTGGCTGGATGCCCAATGGCCACTAAAGCCTCTCTATCGCTGCCCTCCTCAGCTGGGCAGGGGAGAGAAAATACAACAAAAGGCTGGTGGGGTGAGATAAGGACAGGGAGATCACTCACCCATTGCCGTCATGGGCAAACCAGACTTTACTCGGGGAAATTAATTTAATTTATTGCCAATTAGAAGGCAGAGTAGGGTAATGAGAAATAGAAATGAAATCTTAAAGCACCTTCCCCCCACCCCTCCCTTCTTCCTGGGCTCAACTCCACTCCCCATTTCTCTCCCTCCTCCCCCCGAGCGGCGCAGGGGAACGGGGAATGGGGGTTGTGGTCAGTCCATCACACGGTGTCTCTGCCACTCCTTCCTCCTCAGGGAAGGACTCCCCACGCTCTTCCCTGCTCCAGCGTGGGGTCCCTCCCACGGGAGACGGTCCTCCATGGACTGCTCCAACGAGAGTCTTTCCCACGGGCTGCAGTTCTTCACCAACTGCCCCAGTGGGGGTCCCTCCATGGGGTGCAGTCCTTCAGGGACAGACTGATCCAGTGTGGGTCCCCCACGGCGTCACAAGTCCTGCCATCAAACCTGCTCCGGCATGGGCTCCTCTCTCTACATGGCCATAGGTCCTCCCGGGAGCCTGCTCCAACATGGGCTTCCCACAGGGTCACAACCTCCTTTGGGCATCCCCCTGCTCCAGTGTGGGGTCCTCCGTGGGCTGCAGGGGGATATCTACTCCACCACGGACCTCCCTGGGCTGCAGGGGGACAGCCTGCCTCACCATGGTCTTCACCACAGGCTGCAGGGGAACCTCTTGCTCCAGTGCCTGGAGCGCCTCCTCCCCTTCCTTCTCCACTGACCTTGGTGTCTGCAGAGTTGTTGCTCTCACATTTTCTCAATCGTCTCCACCAGCTGCTGTTCCACAGGTTTTTTTCCCCCTTCTTAACTATGTTATCCCAGAGGCGCTACCACCATCCCTGATGGGCTCAGCCTTGGCCAGCGGTGGGTCCATCTTGGAGCTGGCTGGCCTTGGCTCGATCGGACATGGGGGAAGCTTCTGGCATCTTCTCACAGAAGCACTAAAACCTCACCACACACAGGCAGCCTGGGAGATGGGATGCTGCACCACCCGTGTCTCACATGGCACAAGGTTCCTACGTCCCTCCCCTCATCCCTCCTATACCCCTCTCTCCTTCCCTGGGGGTGGTTTTAAGAGCAATATCCCAGGCTGGTTTTCCCGTCTGCCCAAGGGCCATTGGATAAAGCCATGAAGCCAAACACAGGTATGAGAACCAGCGACGCTTGTCCTGACTGCATCTCAGCATCCCTGGCACCGGGATCAGCGAGGATGCAAGGGCTGGGTTTGAAGCGTCTACTGGCAAGTCAAGAGCCGGGACCGACGGGGTGTGTGCAAACAGAGGCTTATTAGACCAGCCAGGTGTTTGATGGAAAGCAGAGATTGCTGCAACAGGTCCCCAAAATGCAATTAACGCTTTTAAACAGCCAAGTCCACCCCGGCAGGGTGGCTGCAGCTTCCGACATTGATGCACTAGCCAGGCCCTGCAGGGCAACGTTTTGGCCGTTCAGATAAACCCTGTGGATAATGCCACCGCGGTGTCACTGGGTAATGTTTTGCGAGGGGAAGGAAGATTTTAGGTGGTAACCCAGCGAGTTGGCAGGGCGAAAAAACAAACACAGCCTGGGTCTGGTTACGAGCTGCTCACAGATGGAACGGAGGTCACCCTGCATGGAAAGAGCAGCCAAAGTCCAAGTGCCTCGGTTCCCCAGCGTGGCTTTGGAGAGTGATTTGTGTCAGGGGAGTGATGCCACCGCTGAGCATTACAGCTGAGGGTCCTCCACCTCTGGGTTTGTGTCCCAGGGTGGCCTGAAATGTCACCGTCCCTCCCTCCCAGCATGCTGCGTGCAGCTGGTGGAGGCAGGAGGGGACTTGGCAAGTGCTGAGGTTGCTTTCCTTGTTCACTGCTATTTAACACAAGCACTTCCGAAAGCAGAGAGGGACAAATAAATCCCTTTTTGTTGCAGGTTTGGGGGTGCTGTGGGGAGCGAGGAGCTTTGCCCTGATCCTGCCCTCCTCCAGCCTCTCCTGCACCCATCCCATCCCTTTTCCACCTGCGGAAGGGGGATGGAGATGGGATGTGGGAACCAGCAACTGGCAGCAGGAGGAGGACAGGGTCGACAGCTTGGAATGAAAGAAAATTAGGGCATAAAATGTTCTTTGGCTGTTTTCCTCTCGACTTTCCACACCGGGTAAAAGACTCTCCTGTCCTTCATCTTTTTATGCTGTGCCTCATGGCAAAGCACATCGGTCCCTTTCTCTGTGGCTCTAATTGGCATCTCTGCTCTCTGTCGGGTTCTTGGCTGCTCTCAAGAATGATGAGGAATTGATTATTTTTTTGTGTGTGTGCCTTTGAAGCAATCAAGGGGCTTATTTTTAAACTCTGCTTTCCTCTAAAGAATCCCATTTTTCTTCTTGCAGAATCTAAATCCTTGGATAAATAAGATCTTTGCAAAGATAGTATTTCTGACCTGGTCTGATCTGTTTGAGTCAATTTATAGTGTAACTGCTCGCTGTTTGGCTGCACAGGGAGAATAATTAATGCCCGTGTTGCAGAAAACAGTCCAGGAAGGTAGAAAGAGCCGTGAGAGCCAAAAGCCATTAAAAGGAGAAATATAAATATTTAAGGTCCAGGGTCGGCTGGACTCAGGTTGTTGCCACAACCTTAACTCTGCCCCTTTGGTACAGAGGGCACTGCCATCGGCTGCTTTTGTGGGACACCAGGGAAGGGGACACAGGTTCACTCAACCTGTTGCTGCAGTTGGGACCCTGTGAGCATTGGTGACTCTGTCAGGTGGGTCCCAGACAAACTGTCCCAAAACTTCTGTGTGGAGAACAGGATTAGTTTGGCAGAGGGCGAGACATGGTGCTCATTAACTTTGCTTCCCTACTGCTGAAGCCAAAGCTGTTCGCTGCAACTTGTTGTCCATCAGCATGGCCCTGGCACAGGCGAACTGTGGCCAACCCGCCCATCGCCATCCTTGGCCAAGGCAGGGGTTGATCCAGGACAAGCATTCCTGGTGCAGCTGTGTGTCCTGATGGTATCATCAGCCCTTTCCATTTGGGAGAGTGAAACGGTAGCAGGATGTATTAGTACCAATCACCTCCTGCCCACAGCAGCTCTGAGGAACTGCCCCTGGATAGGGTCTTTCTACCCTTGGAGACCTTTAAGCTATTTCTGAGCTATATTTGCTTTGCTCTGGGGGATACTAAGTTCTTATAGACTACTCAGATCGCTCAATTTTACGTCAGTCCCCCATCAACGTTTACTACCCTATTGCCATGGTTACGTTATTACTACTTAATACTTGGTCAGTCACCAAAAATAATTCCTGATAACAATCACAAGTTAACGGAAACGTTGTCTCCTGGAATCCCTCCTGCGCTAGCGGCCACCCCAGCTTTCTGGGTAAGAGCCTAATTCTGCACTGTCAGCACATCGACACCTGAGGCAGCCCGAGCTCCTGATTTCTGCCAGACACCAAGCTACGTGAGCGGCGTGGGCAGCCCTGGGAGCTGCTGGCGTTAGGTCTTCTCTGCTTTTGGGTCTCACCAAGGCAGAAGCCACCAGCACGACACTTGCCCGGGATGTGCTGCTCTGCTGCTGCATCTTCAGCCACGGCACACAGGATGCAGGGCACGATGTCCAGGCACAGCATGGCCAGCTTCTCACCTCTAGTGAGCAGCCCGAATCAGCCGAGCTGCTTCTGTAATTCAGAGAAGGGCAATTTGAGCAAATCTGGGTGGACGTTTCTTTTACACAAAGGTGCTGGGGGTACCTCTGTCGTAGCTCCAGCTTTTTCATGACTCCAAGCAAATACCAAGTCATCTAGAAAGCAAAGGGACCGAGCTCCCCCCCTGAGCAGTCCGTCAGGGTAAAACCATCACATGAAAGTGAAAGGAACATCTGTTCTCCTCGTGTAATACACAGCTCAGATGGGCGAGATGATAAGTAAATTAATTGCTGTGGGGAACCTCAGGTATGGCACAATTCTGAGATGTCCGACAGTCTCCGTGCCTACCTGGAGGTGAAGCACCTCGTGCTCCTGTTGCACAGACCTGAGCCTTTTTTCCCAGAAGGAGTTTCTCTCTCTTGGCTGGGATGAATCATTTCCTAGAAGTACCCTTTTCTCCACCTTCCTCCAAAGGGAACCAAGGCCACTGACTCAGGGAGGAATACGGACATATTTTGTCTAGTTGGGCCAATCTTCAGATGTTCCCCAGGCACAGCTTGTTGGGGTTAATTAGACCAGAAGGTCCCAGGCTTTTGGGGCCACAGAACATCCCAGCCTCACGCCATCCTCCTTTGTCCCTGGACGAGCAATGGAGCCATGGGCAGCCGTGACTATTGGGTAGGTGTGGACTGGACGGATGGTGGAGCTGGAAAATGTGCTGAGGACAAGGTTACAGATGGGGTCTGGGGCCAGGGAGAGCAGTGGGAAGGTCCAGGACTATGCAGGGCAGGGCCCTGGTAGTGTGGAGGAGGGAGAAAGGTCCATCAGATTTCCTGGGCAACTGTTCTCCCAGAAGAAACTGTCTCACATGGAGCAAGAGGTTTGGAATCTGCCAAAGACCAGCCCCTGAGACACGGAGGATTTTCCTCCCCAAGATCGTGAGCTGCAATTAACCCGCTGGGTGCGCTGCGGTGTCTCACTGCTCCTCTCATTCTCTTTTTGCAGCAAAGAAACGTGCAATATACACACAGATGGCATCGTGTGGACTGGTGTCGTGGTGGTCTTATCTCTTCTCCAGGGCCGGAGAGGGGGTCCTGGAGCAGGACAGAGGTTGCAGTGCTGCATTTGTGTCCAGGACTGAGCCACTTCACAGGGTCCCATACTCCAGAGAGTCCCACTCCACTCCATGGCACCTGGTGGAGGCTGATTCACTGCCCTCAGCCCACCTCATTTGGTACCTCCTTGTGCACCAAAGCAAAGGACAGCAATGGTATCAGGCACTAGGAGTATCTCACCTACCTTTACGGCATGAGGCTGATCCCATTTGGGAATGCCATGCATCTGAAGAGGGATGAGAGCTTTCAGGGAAGGTCTGGGACTTCTGGTACTTGTAGTGTCATGTCTTGTTGCAGATGTTATCAGGATACTCATCGCTGATCTCAGCTGTGCATGAGGTTTGGTTTGGAGCTGTGTATCAAGACCCTTCCTCTCCAAGCTCCTGGACAAGCTGCAGCCAAAGACTGCATCAGCTCGGCCAGGTGAAGAGGAGGGGGAGATGCAGAGGTACCACACCACACATCATGACCCAGAGGCTGTTGGGCACAGCCCTGAAGCCACTCAGGTGTTTGTACCCCTCCATCGCTTGAAAACAGCCACAATACAGCAGAGGGAGGAACTGCATCCTGCTGCCGTCTGCCCTAAGGCATTGAATACGGTTGAGATCCAGAGCCTGGATGCAATCCAACCTGAACATGTACCTTTCCACAAGCAATCTGGAGAGTAGAAGGTCCTGGCCTGGAGTAGGCACTCCAGGCTGTGCCCCATCAGCCACATGGACTGCCCGGTCGAGTCTCAGCCACTGCCTCCGGCTGCCTTTAACTTTGAGTCTACCCTTGACTGCATCTTTGCATTCTTGCACGCTAGGCAGTGGTGTCCACTTGTGTTTGAGCTGGTCTCCCAAGTGCCCAGTGCCACAGCGAACAGCAAGTTTGCTTTGCAAACCAATCGATAATAAGCTATTTAAACAGTGTTGTGTTGAGGTAATAGCATTAGAGACTCTGTAGGGAATTAAGGAAATAACAACTGGCTTTATTAAGGCGCTTAATTCAATTACATAGGCAGGATGGTTTAAGCTTCAGTCCTGAGCTCCACACCCACAGCTCTTGGAGCGGGCTGCTTAGTGGCAGCGAGCAGGCAGCCAAAACCAACTCCGGTCTCCCTGGAAAACTGCAGCATGGTGTAACGGTGGAGCCCGCAGGACACAGGACAACCTCCCTTCTCTTGGAGCACGTACGCTCGATGCCAGGGCAGCAGGAGAATCAGCAGGGCTGAGGCTGGTGGGGCTGGGAGAGGAAAGTCTTGCCCCAAACTGGGATCAGGTCTTCACATGTCACCCCAGATAGAGGTTTGCTAATCGTCCCATGCTGAGATGGAGCCTCCACCCCCTCATAATCTACCCCAGAGTTTCACTTGTCTGAGACTGTCCCTCTAGTGCTTAACCTCACTGTCCTGTGTCACATCACCTAACCTTTTGTGCCATGTCACCTAACCTCCATCTTCCCATACCATGTCACCTAATGTCACCCTCCCGTGCCACTCAGGACACCCATCCCTGCCTTGTCCTGGTGAGCACAGAGAAAGGAGCAGGCTCTTTCTCTCTGCAGAGACTTCTCACTGACGTGGTAGTGCCCACCTGATTGCCACTGCTATTTGCATACCCTCCTTGCACACTGTTGCATGCTCAAAGCATCTGGGCTGACGCACAGCAAATGTTTTCCAAAGTTATCCAAGCTCAGAGAAGAGCTTTGCCCATTACACAACCTGTTTGACTGAAGATGGTACTTGCTACTGGTGGTTACTGGTCTGGATGCAGCCAACAGCCCAGGGACAGTAGTAAGACATGCCTTCACCCTGTCTCCCCCATCCAGAGCTCCTAAGCACATAGGACAGGTTGGCACTGTCCACAGGTGGATGCAATGGAGATGTCCTCTCAGGATCGTTCCACTCCTAGAATCGCAGCACAGCTGATGCCCCAAGGGCTAACAGCCACCACACAGAATCATAGAATCACAGAATGATTTATGTGGGAAGGGACCTTAAAGCCCACCCAGTGCCCCCCCCTGCCCTGGGCAGGGACACCTCCCCCCAGCCCAGGTTGCTCCCAGCCCCGTCCAACCTGGCCTTGAACACCTCCAGGGATGGGGCAGCCACAGCTTCTCGGGGCAACCTGCCCCAGGGGATCACCACCCGCACAGTCAACCATTTCTTCCCAATATTTCGTCTAAGTCTCCCCTCTTTCAGTTTAAAAATGTTACCCTTCATCCTATCGCTACCTGTCCTGGTGGGGCTGGGAAGAAGGAGGGAAGCAGGAAGGGTGAGGCAGCATCCTGGGAAGCGTCAGCTATTCCCAGGCACTGTGGTGGGGCACCATCACCACAAATCAGGAGTGTCTGCTGTGAAAAGGTGGAAAAAGCTTCCATCATTGCCACTTCAGGTCCCCTGGCAACTCTCCTGAACCTTGCAGGGCAAGAGGGTGGCCTCAGCACAGTGTCCTTGCGGTGAATTCATGTGAACACTGCAGAGGTAATGGAGATGGGGGTTTCCATTAACAAGGACACCTGCAAAGGGCTTGTCCCTGCTGGGGCACACAGCTGAGCACGAGCAGTACTAAGCCATAGCTCAAATAAGGACACCCTGCATCCAGTGCAGCACCCGGCAAAGATGCTTCTGACAGAGCCAGGGTGAACATCTCCAAGTCCCAACTCGGAGCTGCCCCAGGCACAGCACTGGGCTCTGCCTCTCTCAGAGTTCAAACAGCAACGAGAAGGCTGTTGTGTCTCCAGGACACCGGGGAAGAGAGCTGAAACGCTCACCCTCAGCAGCAACAGCAGTTTAATAAACACACCGACAGGAATGGCGAGGGACATCTGCCTAAGACACGTAATTGAATTTTATGGTAGCAAGTGGATTAAGGGATCTGAAACAGAGGAGTTTTGAAATCATAATAACACAAGGCAGGAGACATTGCACAACCTGATTCCGCCATGGACAATGGAAACAAACAGATTAATCCCCGAGAGGACAGGAACCAAAATATCTGGCAGGCGGCAAGAGGGGGTCATGTTTATACAACTCGAACGAGACACTGGCTGCCTCTCCCGCCTCTGAAGAGCTCTTGAAAACCCCATTTTGGGTCATCCCAGCCATTCCCTACCTCCTTTGGTGAGGGAGGCAGTTCCAGCAGTTTGCCAGCACCCTTTGAGAGCCAAAGCCAGCTAGTCTTGTTGATGCGACTCGAGGGGTTTTGGGGAGGTTGATACCACACACCTCATCGCAAATGCAAGATCAGCTGTAGGGGCATCCTCCTGCCCTGGATGCTGCCTCCAAGCATGAGGGGGAGCAGAAGCCTGGGACAAGACACATTAAACAAGGCCAAGTGCAAGGTCCTACATGTGTGTTGGGGCAATCCCAAGCACAAATCCAGGCTGGGTGGAGAATGGATGGAGAGCAGCCCTGAGGAGAAAGACCTGGGGTTGCTGATTGATAAGAAGCTCAACATGAGCCGACAATGTGCGATCACAGCACAGAAGGCTAACGGTGTCCTGAGCTGCATCAGAAGTGTGGCCAGCAGGGCAAGGGAGGGGATTCTGCCCCTCTACTCTGGTGAGAGCCCATCTGGAGTACTGCGTCCAGCTCTGGAACCTCCAACATAGGAAAGACATGGACCTGTTGGAGCAGGGCCAGAGGAGGCCCCCGAGATGCTGCGAGGGCTGGAGCCCCTCTGCTGGGAGGACAGGCTGGGAGAGTTGGGGGTGCTCAGCCTGGAGAAGAGAAGGCTCCGGGGAGACCTTATTGCGGCCTTCCAGTGCCTAAAGGGGCTCCAGGAGAGCTGGGGAGGGACTTTTTACAAGGGCATGTAGTGATAGGATGAGGGGGAATGACTTCAAACTGGAAGAAGGGAGATTTAGATTAAGTATTAGGAAGAAATATTTCCCTATGAGGGCAGTGATCCCCTGGGGCAGGTTGCCCCAAGAAGCTGTGGCTGCCCCATCCCTGGAGGTGTTCAAGGCCAGGTTGGATGGGGCTTGGAGCAACCTGGGCTGGGGGGAGGTGTCCCTGCCCAGGGCAGGGGGCTTGGAACTCAATGATCTTCAAGGTCCCTTTCAATCTAAACCATTCTATGATTCTATGATGGATCATTTCTCTGGTCAGGCACCCCTGGAAGGACTCCCTGAGCCAGACATTTCATGCACGATGACCGACCACAAAAGACCTGTCCCCCATGAATCAAGCTGGCTCTATTTTGAATGCATGTATATTTTTGACGTCTTCAACACCATTTAATGACAGATGCGACGTGCAGAAGTAATTCCTTGTTTGTGTTTGAGGCCTGTTATCTTCTCCTCAGGTTGAAAGTCCAACCACTCCGGATAACACTGGGACATCCATCTGTCAGGTTATTTGTCAGGATCAAAGTACTGACTTAAGGAAAAGAAAGGCAACTGCAAGAGATAAAGGGGCTGAGATCAGAGCACTCCCAATAACTGTGTGGTGCTGAGCACCAGGGATGGGGAGGTAAGTTGTCCAAGCTACAGCATAACAGTGAATAGAAACAGGCTGCAAACGAGTAAACTAAGCCTGTGAATAAGAAGATATTCATAACTTAAGAATGGACATTTTCAGCCCATGCCAAGGCTCGTCTCGACCAAATGTGCCCTCTCTATTCCAGTAGTGATTGCTCAGGAAAGGTATGTAAGACCATTCCATCTCTCTGAAATGCAGTTCAGTGGGGGATGGGTAAAAGCTCCAGACAAACACCGCTCTGCCCGAGTTCTCAGACATCTGCTGGGAACACATAACTGGGCCGTGGGGACCTTGTCCCCACACCATCAGCGGTTCTTCTGTTCTTTGTTACAGCGTAGGAGAGCTGTCCATCTTCGGCAATGGGAGGTCATCTCAGATCTTCCTACACCACAAGCCATACCTGCATTTTTAAAGCAGGAGGCCTTGGAAGGGGTTTCCTTCATTCTTGAACATTTTTACTCTTTAAGCAAGAAAGGACCTGCATAAATCTGCAGTGCTGACTGGTGAAGGAGCTCTTCCAGCTTCTTTCACAGCTCCCATTGAATCGTTTCACAGAGACTGCGTTCGTCATTGAGGCACAATGGTTCTGGAGCAAGAGGTCAAGAAATAGTGTTTTTAAG
>VZSZ01001384.1:0-13595 GCA_013398815.1 Ibidorhyncha struthersii
AGGGAGGCCGCGGTGTCACGTCCCGCTTTGCGGCCCCCCGTCCCCGAGGCGCTGCGGGGACAGCGGCCTTCCTGGCTGGCAGGTGCCGGCGGCTCCGTGCCGGGTTGGTGGCCTTTACGTGGGCGACCTGCGGGAAGACTGCTGGTCAAAGGGGCACTTCGGGCTTCTCGGACCTGCCGCTAGTTTAAGTTCCAGCCCCTGCCTTCCCCCAGCCTGTCTGTGTTACGGGTGTGATACCCTCTTCTTCTCAGTGTCTTTTCCTTCAGTATGTCACAGCTGTAAACTCGCAGCTTGCCTTCTGCCTGCGATATGGTCAGGCTCGTTCTTAAAAAATAGCAGTGAAAAGCACCATCGTTTGATTAATTGTCTCTTGATTATGTTTTGCTTCATTGACCATAAACTTTTAAGGTTTTGAAAAAGTCTTTATCATCATTATAGCTTGTTGCAGTCCTTAAGTAGAAAAGAGTAAATAGTACCTTTCTTATTGTAAACACTATCTTTCTTTATATCGCTCTAAAAGTACTTCAGCAATGCAATATAAATGAGCAAATTCCAAACGATGTAGTGATCTCAGTGCTGGCTTGGGACGTGAAGCTTTCTGGTGATGGTGAGGTGACTATTTGAGGGAGCAATGGATGCTCAGGAATCAGCGATGTTTATCCAGTGTTTCAATGGTGTTCCTGTAGCTAGAGGATCTGATGCACCTTGCCTTAGCGATGTTCTGGTGCTCTTTTCAGGGCTTATGTGCCCCCGTGCGCTTGTAAATACTTATCTGGATCTAAAAATGCAGATCCGATGGAAACATGGCTAACTTCAGTATGGCTAGAAAAGTTTAGGCATTGTGCATTGGCTTTTGAGGAGCAGGGAAGAAGCCGTGCTCTTCCCTGACTGCGTGTTATGCTGAAGATGTAATGGGAGTCATTTTATCACTCCTCCTTATTTCCCATTTAGGAGGACATGGCTGCTCACGTGGGAGCATCCCGAACGCCTCAGGAGGTGATGGAACACTATGTGAGCATGTATATCCATGGCAACCTGGGAAAAGCCTGCATCCCTGACACTATTCCCAACAGAGTAACAGATCACACGTGTCCCAGCGGTGGCCCGCTTTCTCCTAGCTTGACCACGCCGCTCCCACCGTTGGATATATCGGTGGCTGAGCAGCAGCAGCTGGGATACATGCCGCTTCGTGATGACTACGAGATCGAATACGATCAAGACGCGGAGACTCTGATCAGTGGCCTTTCGGTGAACTATGACGATGATGATGTGGAAATAGAGTTAAAAAGAGCTCACGTAGACATGTACGTAAGGAAACTCAAGGAGAGGCAACGGCGGAAGAACATTGCACGAGACTATAACTTAGTACCGGCCTTTCTGGGGAAGGATAAAAAGGACAAGGAGAAAACTCCCAAACGGAAGATCACAAAAGAAGAGAAGGAATTGAGGCTGAAACTGAGGCCTCTGTACCAGTTCATGTCTTGTAAGGAGTTTGAAGACTTCTTTGAGAACATGCACAAGGAGAGGATACTTCGAGCAAAGATTCGGGAGCTGCAGCGGTATCGTCGAAATGGAATTACCAAAATGGAAGAGTCAGCAGAATATGAGGCAGCCAGGCATAAACGGGAAAAGAGGAAGGAGAACAAAAATATAGCTAGTTCCAAGAGAGGGAAGGAAGACGGTAAAGAGGGTGAATTTGCTGCCATTGAAAACCTGCCTGGCTTTGAACTCTTATCGGACCGGGAAAAGGTGCTCTGCAGCTCTCTAAATTTGAGTCCTGCACGTTATGTGACTGTAAAAACTATAATCATTAAAGACCATCTCCAAAAAAGACAAGGAATTCCTTCAAAGAGTCGCCTTCCCAGTTACTTGGATAAGGTACTGAAGAAAAGGATTTTAAACTTTCTCACAGAAAGTGGTTGGATATCCAGGGATGCTTCATGAAACTCAGCTGATGTGAAAAAACACAGCAGAGGCCCATTATAGCCTCAAGGACTCCGTTATTTTTTCCCTTCCCTCCCCAAAGATACAGAAATTATGTCGCTTAAAAACAAGCAAAAAAAGCAAATATACAAACCCCCACAGTATTCGTGATCCATGGTTTAAATAGACTTTTGCTTTGGATCGTGGAAAATACTTAATTGTGAAACTTCTGCATTGGATTTCACTGCTTTTGGTACATTATTAGAACAGATTTCTTTCATGTGAACTTGAATTCAAGTCCAGTAGTCCCAGAGTGCTTTACTCCTTACTGCTGGACAAATGAGTGTCGGTGTAATCCTTGCTTTTGTTTTTTGAAGGGGGGGAGATGGTTTCCAGCGAATGAAACTTTCTTCGCCCTCTTTTTAGTTTTTTTTTTTGTTTTGTTTTTGTTTTTTTTTGGCGTAATGCTGGCAGCAAAGTGAAGCTTACAAAAGTCCTGAGCTCAGGAGCATGCTGAGCAGGGATTTTTGTGACCATTGCTAAGGTTTCAGAACATTCTCCTTAGTAACTACAGCCAAGGTGCTGGGACAGCAGGGTGAGCATTTCTGTCGACAATACGGCAGAATAGCAGGGAGTGGAAGGAAAGGGATGAGGTAGGTGAGATGCCTTCAGGTACTTGTGCTGTGGAAAGGGTTCTTGAAGAGCTACCTTCACACCCAGCTGGACAGATACAGCTTTGACCTGTGTTTTTGCTGAAACAGACCCCACTGAAGCTTTGATGTTAACTAATTAGTAGCAAAGTTACAGGACTATAGGGCAGCTGTGGTGCTCTGTTCCAGAGAAGGGTCAGCACTACTGTGAAGTGGCTCATTTGGGCCAGAAATGGGGTTTGGGAAAACGGGCAGTGAGCTGTCTTGCAGGGGTTGGGAGCCTCAGGCAGGAAAATCACCGTTTCTTCTGGGGGGAGCCTACTCCTCCTCCTTTGGTATCTGTAACTTCTGAGCTTGTATGGGCTGAGAACATGTAGCTGCCTCCTTCCAATGACTTTGATTGGGAGGGACAGGGAAAGGGAGCGAGATTCTCAAAGAGAGAGCTATCGCTGAGACTGGGTTTTAAAAACAAAAATGAGAAGTGATACAGATTAGCTCAAAATGCACAGCTAATGTCATGCTAAAGTACGGAGCTGTAAATCAAGCCATTACAGGGTTCTAATTGCACATAACTTGAAATGTACCAGACTAAACCCATTGAAGTTGAAATTACTGATGTGGTAGAACTGTGAATGCAGCCCACTGCAGTGAGAACAGCGCACCTTGAGAGGTAACTCGTCACAACTCTAACGACTACAGTCTCAACTGGGTGCTTGCGACAGGCACCAGCTGACGAGGTAACACAGATACACAGTACTGTTTTAGCAAGATCTACTGGTGAAGGGAAAGATGTTGAAGGAGGACTAGAAAAGGATTTTTATACTCACTTCATCCTTACATTCCCATGCTGGTATTTAATCAAATGAATAAAAAAATGGTGGTTGCCACGTGGAAGACTGCACAGTGTTACTTGTGCTTAAGCCTCTCTACTGGTTGTGTCCAGAGCAGGAGGCTGTGACTAGAGGCCAGTTGGGCAAGTCTTCTGGAGTGCAGGTGTGCCAAAACACAGAACTTGACTGGCTTCCAAACAAGTACGAGCACTGGAAGTGTCATCTTGGTTTGGTGCTTTGGGCTGTAGTCAGTGAGGATACCACGAAATCTTAAAAACAGTATTAGGTATACTGATCAGAACTGGGTTTCAGCTAATATATCCAGCATTACCAAAATAGTGTTACCAGTGAGTTCAGAATAAAAGGGGTAAAACTACAAAGCCAGCATTTCTAAGGAAGAAAAAACCAAAACTCTAGTGCCTTTTTCTTTTGAGCTTGTGATGTTATGTCCCTTCAGAAAAGGTAAGGGCTATGTCCTCTCGGATGTAATGCTTTGTTTGGCTTACCTGTAAGTGGCTTGTTGTGGAGTACTTGAGACAAAACTGTCTCTCCTTGGCAGCAGTGGAACTAACTGCAATGTGCTGAGTAGCTTTAAGAACCACTTCCACCCTATGCATGTACAAACAGCACACAAGTTCATAAGGTGTAAACCCTTGATTATTTTCTCTGTCCTACTCCTGCGGAAAGGAAGCTCAGCCTTTCTTTCTAGTATTCTAATTATGCAATTTGGTTCTTCTTGTAACTTGTTACCTAACTGCCATAACATACCATTACTGATAGTGTTCTGGAGCCTCAACTCTGCACGTAGCTGAGAGTTTAAAAGAATTGGTTGGGGTTTTTTTTTAATTATTATTTTCTCAAATCTGTGATTTTTATATTTCTACACTGTTTTGGCACATCTAAGTTTAACTGAAGCAATAGTCTAAGCCCATCTGAACAATAACTTTAAAAAAAAAAAATCTAGGCACCAACGAGTCATTCAAATGTTGAAGTGAATTCTGCATTTACACTTTGTAGTTTCTTAATTCCTCAGCCCCTCCAAAATGTTTCTTTGGTGCTAGACGTAACTTATTGAACATCAAAATGAATGTAAAATAAAGTATTTTTAATGTAAGAAATATGGATATCAATATTTATTTTATACTTGCAAGGAAATTCAAGGTGGTAAATGTTTGCTTTAGCAAATACTAGTCCCTTGGAAAGGGCTTCCCTAGAAGCAATGTCTCATTGTCAGCTATGCTTTTAATTTTAAAGGTGACTTGCACTAGAGGATGCTGCTGTTCCATATTTTCACATGGAACTGATTTAGTCTAAGCATTCCTTTGTAATGAGCTGCTGTTTGTTTGTTTGTTTGTAAGCTGAGATGCAGTTATGTTAATCCAGCAATTTACTAGAGCTATTCTGCTTCTCTTCTGTGGTGAAGGGGCTGAGAAAAAAAAAACATGGCAAAGAGCTCCTCAACTTGTATCTTCTGTAGATCTGGAAGTGCTTCCTGTACTGTACGAATAACCTCGCCTTCATGTTGCTAATGAAAAAGTGTTTTATATGCTTAATGCTCTTGACTTTTCTAATTAAAGATATTACTAATGATAGTATCTGTCCTAACAGCATTGATGTAAGCCTATGAAAGAGTGACACTGCATAAGCTGTTCAAAATACTGATCTTCTGCTACTGATAGAGGCAGCAATAAGTCTGTTTTAATGCTCTATGTTTACTTCAGTCGGTCCAGTCCCAGCGATGTTTTACAGTAATATTTACTCACTAAGTAGCAAGGGAGCATTAATCTCCATTCTGTGTGTGCTACCCAGTGCAGAAGGGCTTGTTAAGAGTATTCTGGATACAGACCCTCCTGCCCTATGTTCCATTGCAGTCCCAGCAAGCATTAAGAACAGCGTTAGTAGGTTTGCACGAGTCTTAGACCATAAACTGCCTTGTAAATCACACAGACTAAGCACTCTGCCATTATTCTCTTGTGTGGCAGCTGCATCAAATTTCTTTGCAACTTTAATGGATTTCATTAGTCCTTCTGGTTTACTATCTCTTCTTGCAAAATGTTTTTGCATGTGCCCCAGTTGCTCTTAAGCGATGACACATTAAATACTGTGAAGGAAGGTACCTGGTGAGCATGTTCAGCTTATCAGCTGCTTCCTTAAAGGGAATGTTGCACTCATTTGACTAGTGTACTGGTGTAGCTGTGCCAGACACACAAATGCCTGTGCTGAAATCATGTAAAACCTAACTGATGTTATGCACACAGCATTTTACTAGGTTTTTGCATTGTATATTGGTAAATAAACTTGTATTAAAGTTTCTTTCCATTATTGATTTAATGGTAATGTAGCTTGCGTAATGAGAAAAATGGCTTCTTTGCAATAACAAATGGAGATGCTTTTTTACCTAAATGGTGATGGGTGAAGAAGTGGTCTTTGTGAAATAGCTAAACCAGAGATACTGGTGGTAGCTTTGTTGGCTGCTCTTATGCTTAAATTTCAGAACCACCTCTCTCTGTTCTTTGATTTCTTCAGTGCTTTTTACTGTTGTATGGCAGAGTGCACAGGTGGTTTGAGCTCTCGGTAAACACTGAAGCTCTCCAGGCTGAAAGCTGCTCTGAAAGGGCAGGCAGAGGAAAGGAACCACTTAAATGAGATGATAGTTAACAGCTCTAAAGATACTAGTTTGTGTCTTGTGCAGATCACTTAACAGTAACTTGTGTTTAGGAACACCCTGAATGAAGTAATGTAGTCCAAAAAAGACAGTTTGTGTGAGGCCCTGGGAAGCTCATTAACAAAGTCTTAGTCTGCTAGAGAAGAAGCTGTCCCTTTGTTGTAAATGCTCTATTGGAAGAACTTCTGTATCAGTGAAGTTTTTATGAGATTTAGTTTAGATCCAGAGAGGTTGGGAGGGGGCAGAACAACAGATGACAGTTCTTTAGAAGGTATATAAATTGACCCTTGTCCCTTTACAGCATAGTAGTTGAGCACAGGTTCACATCAAAGTGCAACAAAACAGTTTCTTCAATCCTACTTCACTCAGCTACAGCATGCTTTAGCCCAGATGGAAGAAGTTACTTCCAAATTCAACTTAAGTACAGGGAACCCCCTTTTCTCCCCTGTAGTTTTATACTCAATCTTTGCATTTTCATCCCTGTACTTGATTAGTTCAAATAAATTAACATTGTAGTTGTCTTCTCACACGCACAAAAAGTTAGGCTTCCTCCCCTGCCCAGTCAAAGCATTGATTTTTTCTTAGAGCTGAGAAAGAATGAATGAATCTTTAAACATGACTAAACCCTGAACAGTAGTATGCACTTAGGTTGTTCCTAGTTAACTGTCTGATTCCCATGAGGTAAACCAGCACTGGAAAAAAGTCTTAAGGAGCAAGTAATGACTTCTCACCACGAGTAGGTCTAGTGTTCAGTAAGCTGTTGGCAACTCTGCATCTGAACAAAAAAAAAACCAACCCATACTTGACCTTAAGGTAAGAAGCTCCTTAATCCATGACAAGGGTGAAAAATTCAGAAGTTCTTACTGTTTAACGGGTCCTAATAACATGCATAAGTTTGAAGTTTCTGTCCTATGTGTTAAATGTATGGGCTTTGAGGATACAGGTGGACAGATGCTTTGTCAGTTGTGCAATTTGCCAAGTTCCAGCCACTCCTATCCAGGGGACCAGACAAATGTAGGACAAAACATTCAGTTAATCATGTACTGTATTTTAGCCTGATTCGGCAGGATTGGGAGCAGCAGCTGGAGTTAGACACAGTACGTGCTGCGTATGGGAAAACTTCTGTTGCAACTTATGCTCCAAGCTGAGTAAATGTAAGAAATGAATATGAAACTTAAGTTTACATTTTTGTTTGAGCCACTTACATGCAATTATTTATGTAATTCTAAAAGACAGTATATACCAAACTCTCAGCTACTTGTTTCTTTGGGTATTCTGGCTTTCAGCAGGGTTGTAACTACCGTTTGCATAACAAACTGATTGTAAAGCTTGGAAGTTACAAGACTATCAAAATTGTTTAAACCAATTTATACAATATTAAATTAAAAATCCAGAGATAGGATAAATTCTATTGATTCTTCAATGCCATACAAGTATTAGATGGTTTTCTTGAGTCAACATTACTACAGAATAAAAAGGGTTGAACAATTACAAAAGATATCTACTCTCCATTGCCTTTTATTTACAGTCAGAATTCACAAGGGTTTCAATTTCAGTTGTTGAGAGAGATTATTTCTGAATAGACAAAAAAGGGCATTTATCACATCTGTGTGTAAAAGCTGATGGACGCTTGCAGAAAACAGGTTATTTGTACTACTTCACCCACTTCTGCAATGTTAGATTCTACAAAACAAAAGCAAGTGTTTGAACCACTATTTGAATTTTCAATCTACACATAGTGATAAACGTGAGACTGGAAAATTCTTGTGAGCATTTCATTCCTTTCAATTTAGTGCACCTTCGGTAGCAACAGTTGTAAAAAATGTTATCTAATCTAAAGCATTAGAGGGCTTAATGGCTCTTGTATTTCACACTTAAGAAGAGAGCTTACGAACAGGCCACTAAGCAAGAGAATTTCATCGGTTGCTTCATTTTCACTAGGAGACCTCAACCAATTTATTTAAACATCTCAGAGAGCAGAGGAATGAGGAAAGCATGGTGTAAGAGAAAAACCATCCAGCTGTTTAATAGTTGTATGGCATTTTAAATTCTCAGATTAAGCAGCTAAGCGTCTTTCACAACACCCACCAAGGCAGGCCGCAGTGTACGCCCATGCAGCTTATAGCCAATCTTGGATACTAATGCAACAGTGCCAGGCTCCTTCCCTTCCATGGGAGTATGGAACAACGCTTCGTGTTCATAGGGATCGAACTTGGCTCCGACAGGATTCAGTCTGAGCAGGCCATGTTTTTTAAACACTTTTTGAATCTGTACTTCTGTCATAACAAGACCTTCATATAAGCTCTTCAGGTGAGGATTTTCATCCTTAATTTCTTCTTTTGGAACACTTTCTGTTGCTTTCTCCAAAATGTCTGCAACTTCTAGTAAGTCCTTACAGAAGCTCTGAATCCCTAAAAAGAAGTAAGAGAAGGGACTGGCATTAGTCCACCAAGAGAAACAAGCGTTAAAAAAACCCAACCAAACACAGCCCCAAAATCTCAGCAATAATCTGTACTCTTAGGTTTTTAACAAGATCTGTGATACTGTAAACATTTGAGGTAAAACGTCCTTCACAATTTTACTTGATGATACAGAACTATTACAGATACCTTGAAATCCACGCTGGTTCTATGGAAAAAATGTATTTCAATTTAATACTTAAAAGAGCTAAAGCTATGCTGATGACCTGACATTAACACTTCAAATTCTAACTGAAGTTACCAAAACCTTCAGATGGCTTAATGTAGTTTCCTTATGTCTCTCATCCTGGGATTCACCTAAAGTTCAAAGTATTATGTTGCCCTATTCCTACCCCTTCTGATATGCTAAAGATATTAGCAGAAGAAAAATCATGTAGTCAGACTGATAAGGAGTCCGAGAGATGAACAAGGATTCTTCCTTGAACAAAAAGAACTCACACCTTTCCCTCCCACTACAAACCACTTTTACAGAGTCAGATGCTGTGCCTTGTAAAGACAGAGCAATTCCTAAGCTAATGATAGTCCGTGTCCTCATGTCCTGAAGCTGTTCTCTGGCTCACACTAAAAGAATCTGGAGTAATCTCACTTAAGGCAAACTGTCTCTAGAGATCAAAAATCAAAAAGATTCAGCAGAATAACAGATTTCTACATAGAGGTAAGCCAGTGACAAACTGGACTGCATTTTGGTAGCTTTGTTTTTTTTCTTTTTTTTTTTTTTAAGCCATAGACAGCCTTTTTAATTCTTGCTCACATTTTAGATGGTTTTATTTTTTCCTTACCTTATGAGCATTACCAGAAGACAAGTCTTTGGTTTAAACAAAAAAAACCCTACAGAAGCACCTTGCAAGATCTGTAGGGATCAGCTAGTTCTCAGGAAAGGGTCACTTTAACAACCGCACAACTCTATGGAGTTCTTTATAGAGCTTTTTATAGAACAGTAACTTAACAGTGTCCAAGTAGTTCCAAAAATATGAACAAATGAATCAAGGCTTTAAATTAAACCTAGAACTGTGGTTAGGGCTGAAGAGTCCCAAACACAGATTAACCTGTTGTCTAGTGATCTGGTTCAAACCAAATAATTAAACTCTTCAGAAGGTGATGTTTTGGTTTGGTTAGGGTTTTTTGCGTGTCATCTCTGCAGATATCTGTGACTGCTTCTCTGTGAATTTATGCAAGCCTCAGTAATTAGTTTCTCTTCCTTCAACAGCAAAAGCAGTCATATACGAATGATAAAACATTCATGCAGATTATCTGTAATTTAGTTTTCACAAGAAATTTTGTTTGAATATTTATTTCTATTGTAGCATCTCTGAGCTCAGACATGAATGAAAGTCCTTCTGCACTAAGTAGCATATTAGTGATGCAATGCGTATTGAAAATCAACTTCAGGATGAAGCATTCAAACATCCATGAAAACAGTACAAGAATACTATGTAACTGAGAAATGCTTTTTCTTACAGTACACATTAACTGAAGACCCTATATTCAGAAATTAAAACATCTGCATTCAGAATTAAACTATACAGCTGTGTATAGGGTGTGGCAAAAAAGGCCAACTCATTTCTCAAGGCACAGTGACAGTCAAACACCAAAATGATATAGCACTCTTCTGCTGCAGCATTTGCATACAATTTCTGTTTTACAGATTTGTGTCTGAACTGTCCAAAAGCTAAATCAGATGTCAGTAGCCTGGCTCTTAAAGAAAGATGTGTTTATAGCACTCCTCGTAGCCAGTGACTGTACATTCCTGCCACTGAAAAGAATTCACCCATCTAAATGTATTACTTTTATTTGAAAGATATGGCCTTCAACAGATCAGAAAAGTTATTCAAATATAAAAGGCTAAAAAAATTATTTTGGGCTTGGTTTTTTTTTATTATTATTAAACACCAAGAACAAAAAACCCCAAACCAGAAGGAAAGCTAATATTGCATGCTCTTGGTTCAGGTTTTTGCAGTCAGTTCCGAGACCAAAGTGTGTGAAAAAGGCAAACTTCAGGAAATCAGACCAAATTCTTTAAAAAATAAAAAAATAAAAAAATCCACGTTGTTCGCTTTAGCGACTTAAACCTTCCCCTTCTTTAGTGAGATGATTCCAATTCTGATGCAAAGTGAGGAACCGTTCAAACCTCTCTGCCTCAAATATATTTTTTCATCAAGTAGTCAGAATCACTGGGAAGTACAACTTGTCAAAACTGTGGGCCAGTCAGCTCAGTTTTCCAGACTTTGAATTTCCTGGGTCTTACGAGTATACACAAAAGGAGCCTCCACTGACCATATAACTTTGCCTCTTCTACCAGTTTCTGGCTTCTTTGCCTCACGTTTTCTGCATCTGCCAAGGCCCGCTTATACTTGTCCTACAGAAGAAAAACCAGTAACAGAAAACATTTAATTCCTGGTGGTTGGATAGTTGACAATAACTCAAACCAGCATATTCAGTATAAACCAGCATTTTAAACAGTTACATAGCTTAAACCCACCATCTAATGAGTAATCTGAAGACAACCTGCCAATTATCACAGCATCCTTCCTACCAAGGCTTCACTTTAGTGCAGACAGAAGTGAGGGAAAGGAATTAAGAGGGATTTCCAGACTCAGTATTTGTCAACAGATTAGCTGGAAGAAATTTTTAACTCTAAGGATATATCAAGTTTTATGAATCAAAGATTTCTGCTTTCTCTAATGTGTGTTCACAGAAAGCCTTCATCAGTCATAAGGTATTTTGACACTATGGCAAACGAGATTCAACCCAGCCATGACTTTCAAACCATCTCTTTCTTCTCCATATATACCACAGAGTGTTCTCCAGTTACTTCAAACTTTACACACTATGAAGTCTAACTTCTCTGTTGTTCAGGTTAAGTTTTGGTCTATTCCTAGCAATATGGCCATCTAACAGCAGAAGTACTATGAATGAAATTCAGTAAAACTTAGGCACTTCAGATTGAGTACTTCACCACCTAACCCAGAACTAAATATGCTTGACCTTCACATGCTAGTGAAGAATCTCAAAACAGAATAAAAATAGTCAACAAGCTGACCGAACGACCATGTTAGGTAGCCTATAGCAGATGCTGTCAACAGAGATGCTAAATGACATCTCAGCTTTGTCCTTCAGTGCTTTGGTAAGGGCAACAGGAAGGAAACTCAATCCACTTATGATCCATAGATGCTGCTTCTACAGAAGGTTCTGAGCTACCTCTCAAAGTCTCAAATGCTCTAGAAAGATATTTTATAAAAAGCACTCATCCAGAAAAGCAACACCTTTGTTTAATCCACGCCTTTTACCTCTCAGGGCATTCTTCACCCTCTGCTCAAGTCACGTATGGGAGAGAATGCAAGATACACTAGGCCAGAGAGAACATGACACTTCAGCCTTGTGTTTGAAGGGCTCTCCAACAGAGAAGGTTTGAAACTTCAACTTCCAAAGTATGTAATAAGTACACTATTATATAAAATCTAAGCATCATTTACCCTGACCTTTGAAAAGTCAGCATCTGTTTTCAGAAAGCCTGCTCTTAGCACACACAAGTACACACATCAAAGACACACTCAACCCCTTCCACAGGCTTCCAAAGATTATTTCTCCAGTGAGCAAAACCCAAGTGAACTGAAGTCAGCAAAATTCATTAACAAATTTTCAGACCGGAGAAGGTCCAATTCCACCCACAAATCAGAAGCTATTCAAAAATCTTAATTTTGGACCAGGGATGCATCTCAACTCTTGTAGTACATCTACTCTTAAGTTTAAAGAAATTATCGATTTGCAGGTTTTTATTCAACAATTAAATAGCAGTCACACAACTGTATCAAGATTGTGCACTCAGAAACCGTAGCGGATGCTCTTAGGTATGCAGTTTGTAAGGTGTACAATCTGATGACCAAAAGACACTTACAGTAACTTCTTTTAGTTGTTCTTCCAGTTTGGCCTTTTCTTCAGTTAACATTTTTTCAGCAGAGCTGGTTTCAACCTTCTGCTCATTTTGGCTCTGACTCTGGTCCTCTTCCAAGTTCTGGCCAGTATTTTTCTGTTGTGTTGCTACACAAAGCAGTCGTGGAGAAGTCCTAAGGCAAAAACATTTGGGTGATATTAATAAGTTGCTTAATTTGTAAGATATTAGCATTTTCTGGACATACTGGACGCTTTATTTGACACATCAATGTCTACAAAAGTCTCACATTAAAGCACAAATGAATACAACAATTCTAGGTCTGTGAAAACTGTTTGCAGAACCTTTTATCAGAAATAAATGAAGTTAGCCCGTCTAAACTGTTGCAAAAAGTAACTTTGCGGCGAGATCACAACCACTGAGCAGCAGCTTGTAAGTGTCCGTTATATTCAGTTCATAAAGTCGTAGCACTTCTAAGGGCAATATGAGCTTGTTTTCAGCACAGTACTTTATCAGGAAGCAAATCTAGTTTACGTGATGCAATCACCTGCAACAGTCTCCCAGAAGACACACCAATGAGAGCAGTGGTTTGCTGCTGATTGCTGGAGAGCAACATGAAAGCACCTTCTGTGACACTGCTGTATCTCATTGCTATATTGCAAATATCACATCAAGAAGGGGCCAGTCTCCATGAGGAGGACTATTCATCCCTTCCTAACGTTTCTTAGGCTGAACTAGCCGAGCTACCCGAGTAAACCCATTCACGGACGAGGCGGGTGCCACAATGACAAAAGGCCTCGGATCCCTGCACGCCACATCCACACCAAGGGCCTGGGAGGCCTTCAGACTCAAGACCGGGCCAGGAAGGCCCCGCAATGCCAGGCCGGGCCGGGCCGGGCCGGGCCGCTCTCCCGGGGGAGGGTAAGAGAAGCCAGCTAAGGGCGGCGGGGGATGGGGGGCCGGCACCAGCCCGTCCCGGCTGTAGGAAGGGGCTCCCCGGCGCAGGTCCGGAGGGCCGAGGCTCGGTGGGTGGTGGTAGTGGTGAAGCACCCCAGCGCGGCGGGGGTGGGCCCCGCCCTCCTCCTGGTCTGGCCTGGCCCGGCCCGGCCGGGGGATGGCGAAACTGCGAGTGCGGACCCGAGTGCGGACCCGGGTGCG
>VZSZ01001384.1:13874-62765 GCA_013398815.1 Ibidorhyncha struthersii
GGGGGGGCGTAGGTGGGCGGGGGAGGCTGCGGCGGCTTCGGGGGGTCCTCGGCGCCCCTCCGCGGGGTGGTCACGCGTAACGTGGGGAAGGAGAGCTCTGCGGCGCTGGCTGCGGTCAGGCGTTGGTATTTCCCTGTCAAAACTGGTCAGCGCGAGCTGAAGACAGTTTGGTGGGTGCAGGTGGTCACGCCTAACGATCCGCAGCTTTCCTGTGCAAGTTGTGACTGAAAAGTTTGCAATGTCAAGATTTCGGCTCTTTTTTTTTTTTTTTTTTATAACTGCTGAATAACGCTGTTATCAGTAGTACTTTGTAGCATCTGTCAGTAGTTTGTCTGCAAACCTCCACATAGAGATTTTCATCATGTGCATCTATACACACTGTAACTGCTGTATACACTCTTGCTCGATAATCGTGATCTAAGGTCTTGATATTTCATTAAAAGGGATAACGTTGCTAATCCCCTGCTTCCAAATTTGGCAACCTGCTTGTGCAACCTGTTTGTGTAAGTGTCCCGTGTAACTGGAGGCTACGGAAACCCTGCTCGGTGATATTTGGATGGCTTCTTAACTTTGGCAGTGTTGTCAATTAGTTTGTCATTTTCCTGTTAAAAGGGAAAAGAAAATGAAGGTCACACACTTACCCTACAGTCCCAAAGTGGGTGCTAGGTTATTCACAGATGCCTGAACACCAGCTGTTAACCTGATTTTTCCATGCGTTTGAGCACCTTTCCAGATGAAATCTGAAGGCTAGAAAAGATGCAGATTCCATAATACAAATTCAGTAAATGTTATATTCAAGTGTGTAATTAAATTATTACTAAAAAGCTGCAGAAGACATTTCTGGCTTGCCGCATGAGACTCCCTGCAGAAGTAAGGACCTTACAAAGTTCAATCAAACTTTGACAGAGTACACTAAGTTTTCAGCATGGCATTTATTTAGCAGGTCTGTGATGTGTTGCTTCACAGCCTCTGCAGAAAGCAGGTTAAATGGCGTATGATGCCAGCGGTCTCATACCACGAGAACTGTTAGATCCCAAGGAGTCTCTCTGTCTATTACAGTTACATGGATGTAAATTTCTCCTCCTGTGGGAAGACCTGGAAGAGCTAGAAGCATACCGATAAACACTCTTGGGTGACAACAGGCAACAGCTCTAAGATAAGAACCAAATGGTTTTGCAGTCTGTGGTTTTTATGGTTTTGGTGATCGCTGTTTTGTGAGCTGACACTGGTACAGTCCAACAGGTTGCCTATACAGAACCCAGCAAAGAAAAAAGGTGTATATGCCATGTGCTGTCCATACATGGAGTGGCCGTAGTGCTGTCAGTGTCTGCTTTCTGGGAAGGAGATAAGCCACAAATTCCACGCTTCATCCTCAGAAATACTGAAAGAAGTAGTTGAGGAAATCTGTAAGATGCTTATAATGCTGAGGAAGAATCAGAGAGAACAAGGAGAAAAATAGGAATAGCTATAAAGGACCCATTTACTTCAAAACAACGGTTCATAGGCCTTTTGCAGGCAAATTTTCAAGATACTCCACAGTGAAAATCAATTTCGTTGTGATTTTCTCAACTTGAACAGCTGTCAAGAAAAACCCACAGCTAGCATAGGTGCTGATGGGTCAAGACTAAATAACATATGCTGCACAAAAGAAGAGCATGGAAGTTTACAAGGAGCTTGTTTGCATCATGACTGATGTTGGCTGTAAGTACTGTCCCACTTTGAAAAAAAAGTTTTGCGTACTTTGGACTTACACTATTGCAGTCTGTTCTGGTTTAATTGTAGTGCCACCTAGTGGGTTGTTTGTTTTTTTTTTAAACTCCGCTAATGAGTATTCACTATCTGTGGCTTGACCTGGTTGGCAGTCACAGATGTTCAGTAACAAGCATAGCTTTGTTCTTGAGCAGTCCTCTCCATATCAAGCGGTCTTCACATAAATACCGTGTTTGAATATGATTTGCTGATAAGTAATGTTTATCCTGAATTCTAAAACGTTAACCAACTGCTGCTTTTCAACTTGATGTGGTTGAAAGTGACTCTAACCTCTAATTTCTGTGGACTGGTGATAGAATCAGGGAGTCTGGATGTAATTCGCAGTTCCTCTAGTGATTCACTTTGTGGTCTTGTGCAGTTATTTAACCCCATTTCCACATTTCTACAACTACAAATTAAGGGTAGTAATCTTTCAGTACCTTACAAGAAAGTTGTTTAGAGAGCACAAGGGGATTTCGGTGATATTTTGAAAATTCTAAATGTCAACTGAATGATAAGTCTCTTTTTTATTATTAACGTTGCACTTGTAGGAAAGAGACTTGTAATTCTTCGAGATGAAAAATGCCATAAATGCAAGATTTGTTCCTGAAAAGTTAAATGAAAAATCAAGGCATTTCTGTTTCTCTGAAAAAAAAAGCTAGTTCTGTCTCCTAATGTTAAGATTTAGTCAATTGATATTCATCCAGCAAACAGAATGCCATTACATTCGTGTTTCAAATATGAACCATCTTATTAATGTTTTCAGGGTAAAAGTGAAAGGGTATCGTATCTTTCCGATCAGCTACATTATATGTCATCCTAATCAGAACCAAATATTGAGCTGTGGTGGAAGCAAGCAGAAAAAAAAAACACAAAAAATATCTTTGTAAATATTCTAGCAGTGACCTTTCAGGCCACTTGCCAGGAAGCATCTAAATCAAATTAAAAAATGTTAATTAGCTGTAAGACTGTTACTGAACTATATAGCAGTGAAGACAAACTTGTTATTTGTACCTGTGCCCTTTAGAAAAGATCACAGAAAAGACCACTTAGCCATAGTATTCCGTAGCCCATTGTGGGAAGATGTCTAGTGTAAAATTCAGGGACTGATCCTTGTGTATAAAATAATAAAAAAAATGCCTCTATAACTATTATTGAGACTGAGGATCAGCTACACCTTGGATCCATTTCAGACAGAGGACAATACAGATTAAATCATTACTTGAATCCAGAAACTTTAAATCCTGAAATGCAGGTTGGGACATGTTGGGGAGATAACCTTACTTTCTTTTAATTAGAACAGTACTAAGATAGTTAATCTGTATGTTCAGATTTATAATTTTTAATGCAAACATTTTAAGAAATCTCTCCCAAGAGAGAATGTGTAATACCTACTTTCTGCCTAGTTTCTCCTTAGGCTGAAAATAAAGAATCATACATCTTGCTCTGATTATAAAGAGTACTCTTTGAGTTCCCGTAGCTTTTTGCTAACTACTTTGAAAGGTACATTTTGTAACTATCTTGTTGCCTGGAGAATGTTGTCACTGTGTTGGAAATCTAATAGCTATAGCCACAGGGCTCTGAAGAGAGCTAATTAGAGCAATTTAGAATAACAAAAGTTCTGTTCCTGGGAGGACACTAAGGAGATCCTTCCCCAAAGCAGCATGTCACAATTTCAGAGACAATTTATTGTAATATTCCTGCATAAGTCATCTGGTATCCCAAGGATTTACAAATCTTTATGGTTTGTTTTCTTAGCCCTCATGTTATCAGGGGCTCTTGAGTGAGTCTTGTAACATTCCTGGAGATATAAAAATGGAAAAACTCTGTCGATCAAGCATTGTCTATCTTACTTTAGTCTAGTTACCAGTCAGAACCAAGCTGTTCAAATGCATAGAAACAATCTTCTGCCATGCTGATGTGGCTTTCCACCTTGAGACAAATTTATTGAGCTTTGAGAGAAGAGTTTTCAAATCAGTTGTGATTCTCTTAGTATGGTGTCATGGATTTTCTTAATATTTTTCTTAAATTATTACCTTTCCACTTACCAGAACAAGTTGATAGAAGAGGAAGTCAGCTCTCTTTTGTCACGTTCAGATTTGCCAAGAAGACAGCAGTTGTTGGTCTCTGTTTTTGTACAAAGGCTAGCAATGGTAGTGCTGTTATTGGAATGGTATTTTGACATTCAGATCTACATTTTTCTTTCTTTCTTAATTTTGCGTTAAGATTTGATGACTTAGTTGCTGTGGGCCCGTTTCTGCTGCCCTTGTGTACAAGTGATTTGTATTAGTCAAAGGGAATGTTGTACGGTGAAGGACTGCCAAGCCAGGTGCTAGGCAAATAGGCTGCCAGTACTGCTGTAAAAGCCTGAGGCCTGGCTATTTATTGCTCTAGTGTGACTCGTGCAAATGTTTCTCCCTTGCTTTTTACATTTTTTTTCTGATGACTGACAGGATGTTGAACTGCATGGTTGGTTGGGCCAGCGCACGGAGCTCTGTGTTGGGCATGATGTTTTAGTGCACTGATTCACAGTTCAGTCTCATAGGCAGGCTGCTCTTTGTGCACCCAGCTGGCTAACAAAGGAGGAATGCTCATTCTGCTGACGTTGTGCAAGGGTATTGAAAAGCTACGAATACAAGAAGCATAAAGCAAAATTTAAAAGGATTATCTTCTGCTTTTATTCAACTCCTGTAGAAAAAAGCAAGAGCTTTTAATTGTGTTTCTATGCGTAATTAATGAATGGGGGCACACTCCTGTGGGACCATTGCTGTGCTTCACTCAAACCTAATCTAGCTAGGTGGGTCTGGCCAGAATGGGGGCAAAGAGTTCAGCTAAAAATAGCTGGAGTTGGAGGGAATAAAAAGCTTCCAAAAATCTGATTGCCACATAAATAAGATCTACCTAATGACTTTTTGGTGCTTTAGCTAGAAGTCACAATCTCTGAACCTGGACTTCAACCTGTCCCTAAAATGAGTGCTTCACACTTTGTTCCATTTCCACAAGTATCTGTGAAAGCACAATTTCAACCCTGTTATAGGAGCTCATATCTTCATTAAAGTTAGACTGGTGAAAGTGTTTTGTCAGATTTTCCTCAAAATCAGTTGGGTTCTGTTGCTGATATCTGTGCTATAACTCCAGGTTTTGGGGTTTATTTGAATGCAAAAGCTGTGCCAGACAGGTACAGACAGAACTGAATGAAAGCCCTGGTTTTACATCCACAGTACTTGCAGCTTGTTCAGAAAGCAAGAGCATGGCTGCTTTAAGTTTCCTAATATTGTCAACCAGAGTATTTTCACTGCTGTTTTAAAGGTCACCTCAGATTTATGAATCACCTCAGGTTAATGTGTTATTAATCAATCAAAAACCAGTTGAAAAATTATTGGTTCAGCACTGTGAATGCTCTTGTGCTATATGTTTACAGAATAAAATACCAGGAAGGGAACCTGTACTTCCATGCTATGTGTTTAAATAGGAATTCTGCTACTGTGGCTGAAACCATGTAGTCTCCCTCTGACTGCATTACCAGCTCCTCATCTCTGCACTGTTCTCTGGTCTGACTGGACAAGCTGCATCTCATTGCCTTTATAGCCCATTGTTGGTCCTTTGGTTTTGCCCAGGCTTATGCTGTCCTTTCTCCCTTTTCCCTTTTTACCATCTGCTCTGCACTTTCCATCACCATGTCTGATGCGTTTGGAGCGGAAGAGACTCTTTACCGCATGGCTTCCATCTCTGCTTACTCACTCGTTCTTGGGTTTTGCTAAAGCTATCTTTGCTTAAGATCTCATCATGATTTGTGATCAAGAACACCTTCATCATTTTGATATTAAACATTGCTTCAACAGCACTGTGTTAATTTCTAGAGATGGTGTGACCGGTGCCCCCTGCTTTGGTTCATATTAGTGTTGGTTAGTAATTATGCTTGTGCTGTGGTAAAGCATTAAGGTAGAGAATCCCAACCCTGCTGTGGCTTCTCTTTTAATTGATCTTTATTGCTGAACAAAGCAGACTCTTCCATTTCAAAGAGCTTATAGCTTTTTTATGACTAGCGCTGTCTGTAGTTTATTAGACCACCTTTTTCTGCTTGCTTAATTTATCTTTTAAGGCTATGTTAAAAATGATATTTCTATTCTGTCTTTTTAAATATGTGTTTATTACTTTTCTATGACTCCCCAAGTGCCTTGGCTGGCAAAGTCTTAATGAATAAAATTACTGTCATGTTACAGCTATAAAAATCCACTCCCTCCTTGGAATGGGGCATGCAAGTTTGAAGAAGCTGAGGAAAATGAGAGGTATAGTTACCTGGGAGGTATTTTAAGTAAAATAGGATAAATGCATAGGAAAAATGCTTGTGAAATTATTTTGCAGTTACGAACTGTTAATGTGTTAATCTTCCTAATTTTACATTATGCACATAAACCAGATGGTGTATCTGTACTATTATTACAAGGATGTTTGCTCTGTAGGACAGAGCCAACCAGGCTAGCTTTATTGAAGCTGAACGCTGACAGTAGCCTGAAAGTACGAAAGAATCCTGTATGTGCTAGAAAACCTGCTTGAGTGTCACGGTACATTGTCATGCTAATTAGCTCTGAGCTGGTTGTGCATCTGCAAAACAACTAGTATCTGAGGCAGCTTGTATCTCATACAGCTCTATACTGCTCTGCAGACACATTAGTGACTGTCGACACATTAGCGACTGTCTACACATTGATTTGACAGCTTTTCTGTTATTTTGGAACAGAAGGAGCTGGTTTGGACTGCTGGTTGTTGTTTTTCAGTAACAATCGTTAGTACCTTGGTACAACACCAAGGGAATAAAAGATGTACAAACAAGAAGTTGAGGCTTCAGAGATAACTCTGAGAGCTGTAAAGTAGATGCTGTACTCTTCTGTCAGAAGACGGCATGACAGACTTAGGATCTGTTCTCATGGTTCTCCACATTGCAAATAACTGTGTTTCACAGCCAGGTTTTCAGTAAACTCCAGCTAAACTATGTAGATTGTGTAAGCAGTTGGCCAGTGCAGCTACAAGCAAGGTCAAGCAAGAGCATAGCACAGGAAACATTTATGCATTAATGACAATTTCCTTGTTACAGCTCATGGTTTGTAAGGAATAAGTTCCTGGTTGGGGGCAATTCTGAGGCTGCAAGCAAATTTACCTAGCTTTTTACTTTTCAGATGCTACCTGCCTTTGCAAGGGCCCTGCAGATCACTAAGTAAGCACAAAATGCTGATAGAGTTAGGTGGTGACATAAGGCAGTCTCAGCTTTTCAGGCAGAGTCACTGAATGGAAGAGACAGGATACATTTATATTCTTCTGTTGGTAAAATGTGATGGGTTGACCCTGGTCAGCAACAAAGCACCACCAGCCACTTGCTTACATCCCCCACAGCAGGAACACGGGAGAGAACTGGAAGGGCAAAAGCAAGAAAAACTCTTGGGTCAAGATAAAGACAGTTTAAAAGTGAAGGAAAAAATGGAAAAAAACCCACCAAGTGATGCAAAGGCAATCACCACCTATAGCCAACAGACTGATGCCCAGCAAGCAGTGACTGCCTTGGAAAGACTCCCTCCCTAGTTTTATTGCTGAGCGTGACACATGGCATGGAATAACCCTTGGGTCAGTTTGGGTCAGCTGTCCCGGCCATGTCTCCTCCCAGCCTCCTGTCCGCCCCCAGCCTGTTGGCTGGGGCAGCAGAGTGAAAAACAGAGAAGGCCTTGGTGCTTTGCAAGCACTGTTCAGCCATAGCTAAAACATTGGTATGTTATCAATACTGTTTTAATCATAAATCTAAACCAGAGCATCCTGCAGGTTGCTGTGAAGAAAAGTAACTCCATTCCAGCCAGATCTAGTACTTACAGTAGTAGATGTGCCTGACCTTACAGTGGGATAAATGCTGTGCTAGCTATAAATAAAACTTGACTACATTTGCATCTTCTCTTCTTCTTTTCTTTAGTTAGCGTTAATGACATGTATCCAGTTGACATAGAGAAGTACCAGTATCTTATACTCCTAATAAATTTTATGAAAGCTCTAAGCAAAAAATTTCAAATGGAATGGCTGAAATTGTGCATCTGATCTCTATTTATGCACATAAATATTTTGGTCTTCAGACAGGTACTCCACTTGCAGTTTCAGAAAATTTGTAGTAGTCTGATCACCCCAAGACCGCATTTTACAGGGGTTGTATATTCATCATTTTTTCTTGCACTGTGTGATATGTTTTCATTGTATATTTAGGTGAAATTCTAGGTTAGGTAAATCTGCAACTTAGATAAATATAAGCCTCTGATTTAGAGAAACTTATTCCTGTAGAACCATCTCTGTTTTCTTCTAGAAAAGTTTGTGCCCTGTGGTGAAATCTCACTCTCTTTAGGGACTGGAATGTCATTTCTAGCATTCCTCCATTTGCCCTGGAAGCACTCCTGCTTTATTTGAACTTTATTTTGTTACATTTCTTTCTGGAAGAGAAGATCACTTGGAGCAGAGGAGCTGAGATGGAGGGGGTATAAGGCTGGAAACAGCAATACGTTATTAAAACCAAGCAGTATTTTGACCTATGAAGGGTCAAGGGATGACCTGAGCATCAGGCTTCATTTTGTTTGGCCAGTGATACCACTGTGGAACTTTTGTTTCTGTTGTTTGGGCTGGCAGCGGAGTTCTCTGTTTTTTCCACCATGTAAATTACAAAGCAAGCGATTCAAGAGCTAAATATGTGTAGTCTCCTTGTAGATACCCCACATACTCTACCTGGCTTCCAGTAGCTGTTCCAGAAGTGCACAAGCCCTAGTAAGTATTGTTTTGTGCCCACCAGACCTGTGGTGATGCCTCATTTAAAATGTTTTTAGATACCTGTTTTTAGGCACCCGAATGACTCTTCAAAAATCGGTTCTAGCAAATACATCTACAAAATCCTGTAAGCCACAGTTCTACACCTAGTATATTGGCTATACCATTGCAGCTGGTGTACAAGCTCTTCTGTGTACATCAAAAGAAGACCCTATCAAAGGACCAGCAAGTTGCTCTCTATCTTGTAGTCAGTATGCAGCTTTACATCGTTGGGCATTGTCTGCCTGTGCATTCCCTGTGTTTGTGTGTCTGTTTGGCTCTTGGCAAAATGATTTATGCCCTTTCCAGTCTGCCTTCCAGAATCACCCCAAGGCCTTTGTTTGGCTCAGTCTTATGGCCTTCAGTCTGTTTTCTCTGGCCCTGCTCTCATCTCTTTCACTCGGTATTTCTTATAGGTAGGACTCTTGTCAGTGGTTTACCCAGCTATTTCAGGAGATATCCTGTCTTTTGACCCTTGTGTTTTGTGCTCTGGCTTGTGAGCTGGCTAGAAATGTGAGGGTCACCGTAACCTTCTGACTGCATCCTTATGTCTCATGTTGAATTCCTAACTATTTACCAGCATGTTTTTCTTGCATTGAACCCAAAGACAACCTCAGGTGACAGGCTTTTAAACCAAACCATTGGCCTAAGAAGCCTAAGGTGCTCCCTGAGAGTCTCCTTCTGTAGCTTTGAATAACTAGTTCCTTTTAAGTGAATAGGAAGGAAGGTCACGTGTTTGGGATGAGTGAAAAAGTAGTTTAACCTCAAAAAAGACTTCATAAACCTTAGCGAAAGTTGAGTTTGCTATTTCCATATCAGATATTCTTTCTTCAGTAAGATTTGTGATAAACCAAATGCCCATTGTTTATCCTTGATGTTTCTTGGGCTCTCTAACATACACTGGTGCCAGAGATAAGATGTGTATATAGTACATACAGAAACACACGTAATGGCCAGGTTAACATGGTGTTGGGATACTACCACGTCGGTTTGATGAGCATATTGATGTGTATCACAGACTGAATGGAACACTTAAAATTTATTTCCTTGTTTATAAAGCATATAGTACTAGTAATGACATTACAAAGATCTCTTTTCAGTCATGTCAAAGTTGATGCATTTGTGCCTACTTGTTAAAAAAAGATACTGTTGATTGTATGATTTAAGCATGAATACCTGGTGCTGGGACCATATTGAAAATAAACCCCATTGTATTTGACAAGAAATGCTGCCCCATGTGCCACACAGAAGTGGCAGCCAGCACACAGCAGACTGGAAAGATCTTCTATTATTTTTCTAAAGTTCTGAAGTGAAAAGAACATACCTGTGAAATATTTATGTAATATATTATTCTTATACTATACCTCATGTTCTGTAAATGCCTCTGAAAATCAATAAAACCAAACTGTACCTAATATATTCTGTGTTTTGCAAGGAGGGCAAGCCTTTTCCCCTGATTTATTAATGTTTGGAAAAAAGTCATTGCACATAAAAATCCTATATTAAAAATAGCAATTCACAATGTTTTAATATCTTTTCCCCTAGTTAAAAAAGAGTAGGAAGTATAGCAGTGATTGTTTTTTACTGCTATGAAAATATTTATATTTTTTGACAGTAACTGGCATCAAGAATAACAATAAAAAAATATAAGCCATACTGAGTATTCCTCCTCTGATGTTTTATGTCGGAGAGTATAGGGTGCAGACAATTGTTCAGCTGCAGTAAAGTTCTCATTTTTATTGTGCAGAGCTAAATTTATCCTTGCTGTAATTTTTCTGAAATCAGCAGAGTTGCTCCTGGTAGGCATGAGAGTGACCTGCTCTGATTGTATTGTTGTTCTAGGAAAGACTACAGTCGAGTGGAGTTTCCTCCCTTCAATTGAATAGACGCATACACATAAATTGTGTTTACTTCTGCAACTGTTTGTATGAATATGGCCAGCACAGATAGAAGAGCACAGTAACTTGAATCTCCGGCTTTCAGTGGATGAGATAAGCTTTTGTCATGTCAGAGGATGGATGCTGTTCCCTATCACGTACTTCATCTGAAATGCTTTACCATGTACCTGATTAAGCAGAAACCTTCTTTAGGAACAAACTGGGGTTAGTACTCATGAGATGTTCAGGCTTGATATTTTCTACAGAGTATCCAGAAATCAAGTGGGGGCGGGGGNTTCTGTGGTTATAAAAAAACCCAGGTGGTGCAAAAGAAAACAGGCTGATGGGACTTTTTCCAAAGCTTCTGTTTTAATTAAATAAATGTCACAGAAAGGAGTAGAGGAATATAAGGTTTACACAGAAGTAGGACCAAACTGAGATTTGACATCCAGTTTCTATTTTGAGATTTTCTCTCTATTAGGCTGTACAGACTCAAATTGAGCTAGTTCTCTGTAAACTGAAGAGTCATAATTCACTCCCAACATTTCATGTTCNTCATGTTCTAGTCTTACTGGTATTGATGTGAAAATCTGCATTTTTAACAGAGCTGATTCATTTTTTTCCCCTCTTCCCCTGAAAATACCTTGTGTCCAGAAATGTATATGGTTCATTTCTGTGCCTGCTTATTTTTATTTATTTTTAATGAATTCTCTCACTCTTATCAGTAGCATATGTATGATACAGGTTGCCATGGTAAAGATGAATTTTTTATTAACATTGTAAATATTAATTTAAAATGTGAGAAGGTAGTAACTGAGATGTTAACACTGCTTTGGAGATTTTCCTGCTCTTGGGGTGACGGAAATTATATATGGGTCAAAAATGAAAAGTGACGTGTCTTGGGAAGGAGGTCCTGTAGTGATAGTACAACATCCTAAGGGCACAGAAAATGTGGGATATTTGGACTGTGAAGCAAAGACATGGAGGTCAGACATAAGCTGCTGAAAGTTAATACTAGAGATGACATGGAACCAAGATTCAAGTTTTAAACTCCTTCCTTATATTTCTGGACCATTTGTAGTCAGTACTTGGCATCAGATTATGACCAATTGGCTGAGCTGAGTGCAGTATAAAAAAGAGAGTGTGAAGAGACATGGTCAGCTTCAAGGCAGGGAGGGGCACAGGGCTGGCCTCCTGAAGTTTCCTTTGTGACTTTACATATAACTGTGCTAAACAAGTAATTTTAGGCAGATTTTTGAAAACTCCCAGTTACTCAAATTTCATTGAGCTCAAAGGAAGTTGCTGGCCAGGAAGTTCTTGAAAATTCACCTTTCTAGACATACCATGTCTCTAAAACTCATGTCCTTCAGCCTTTCTGTTAGATTGTGAAAAGTGTCCGATGCTGCTTTCTTTCTTGGGAGGTGAGGAAACAGAAGTATTTTTGGACAGGTGTTAGTTTTGTCCAATGGAATATTTTTTTCTGCATAAACTGTGATTCCTAATGAATTTCTATTCACCCATGAAGCCCTGGTGTTATGATGGAGTGTTAATTTTTCACTGTGGATTCACTTTTGGAGCAGAAAGTTATGAGGTTGTTGTCTTGCCCTGGGACTTTGGCTTGTATTTGAAGCTGTCACTGAAGAGTGATTTTAGAAGAAGCTACATGATGAGAGGTGCTATCTTTCAGCAGATATGTTAAATTGAGGTCGCTTCTGTCAATGGCCCTCTTAAAAATCACCTCTGTGTCTTGTCAGACATTCCATTTCCCAGTGAAATTAATTCTAAAAATCAAGGACTGTGTCTGAGGTATTACGAAGCCCATAATGGCGTCTCTGTTTGCCCTGTCTTCATTGCACTACTGGTATTTCACTTACTATTTTTGTCAGGACTTATATTACAAAACTCAATTTTACTCCGTTCTATATCACAAAGCAGCATATGTCATGCTAACTCCACTGAGCAGAGTAAGATTACTACATGAAATCTTACATCATCTTGTGATATATATACACACAAGATTACTCAGAAAATAACTTGTCACCACTGTAGACACTTCATGGTTGCTGGAAAAAACACTCCATACTGAAGGTCACATGTATATATACACACTGATTGAACAGCTCTATTCACCCTTTGCTAGAACAGTGCTACTAGCAGAATGACGGTAAAATTGGTAAAGCTTCATACTTTCAAGGAAAGCTTCCTGATCCAAAGTTCCTTATATTAAAGGAACTTTGTAACTACGTTATTTGGGGGGGGGGGGGGGNGGGGGGGCAGCACTCTCAACTCTGTTTCACCTTGGACACTATTAAGACTCCAGATGTGTCACAAATGTTGCCAGATAGCAGACCATAGTGATTGCATCATTAGATTTGACGCATTCAGATTGTTAATTCCTTGGTTTGAATCGTGTTGGGGATTTTTTTTTTAATACGGATAACCAGTTCAAATAGTTCAGTGTCTCTGGTTCTTTCAGCTGAGATGTTAAAAAGCATAGTCCTCTCAGATTCTTTGTAGACTGAAGTCTTATAACCCATTCACAAGAGCAGGACTTAGGAAAGCTGGTTTTGGGTGTGTCTCTCTCCTTCATACTCTTTTTCACTGTACCACATGCATTTCTGCTTGATGCACATCAATAGTGATTTCAAAGGTAAGAAGGCTTCCTTTCTTTTCTCATGAGAAGCCTTTTAGATTTTGCTGATTTCTAACCTATTGAAATATAACCTTTAGTATTAGTGTCCTGTGCCTTTGAGGTGGCTGCCGAAAGCCCAGGTCTTTCTGTTGGTTCTGTGCATTCCCAACTGAGATGGTTAGTTTTGCAGACTCACCTTTTATGTGTTCTGACTTACCGTGTATCTAGAACTAAAGTTCATTTGGCTATGTGATGCTGGTTGATTTGTTGTCTTAAAATGTTTCACAAAACCAGTAAGTTTCTTTTATTTCTGTGGAATGTATTTGATAAGAAGCGACAATATTTTACTTTCTTTTTTTGTAAGTACCCAGAAATTATATCCTAAGTGACTTGACTTCTAAGAGACCCACATTCAGTTTTTCACAAGGTTCTGATCTGGCTTTGTGTTAATTGATTTCTTTAATGGTTCCAGCAATATCTTACGACAGAAGAATGTTATATGCAACCCAGTAGTGTTGTGCTCTTTGTAGTCCACAAATCAATAAATGCACTTAAAAAACGAAACTCTAAAAACATTAATTATAGATATAGGCAAAGGTCACTCTCTCTGTCAAATTCCTCTCCTATCCTATTTCTAAATAAAGAAATTATAAAGCAGCATTCAATTTATGAAGTCTAGTGACAATGTTTATTTTTATGGATAAATTAGACTGTAAGGGTTCAATTTTGGAAATGGAATGGAAAAATTTCAGTGAGCAGAATTACCTACCCGCTTAATAAAAATGGAGGTCCCTCCTAGCATATTATGTAACAACAACCACAACAAATGCAGAAACATTATTGTGCTCACTGTCAGTATCTCCATGTGGGAATTACTTCTTGATTGTGAAATGGCAGCAGAGTCTCTCAGCACTTTTACAGTAACCAAGCTGGGACCTAAATTGGTATTCTACCACTTTCATTTAAATTCTAGCAATTATATAAAATAAATAGATAGACACCTTTTGATACTTTTTCAAGCCCTGAACGTTGAATTAAAATGTGGAACTTCCTAATTATGTCAAATGCTGTCATGAAGAGTTCACTTGAAAGCAATTCAGACATTACAGAGAAGGGTACGGCTTAGTCAGCTTATTATTTCTTTCACTTAACTTGAGTTCTAATGTGAAATTGCTTTAATAGCTTTGTTGCCATTAGAAATGTTTTATGGGCTTGCCTTCTGCACAGACATTTTAGTCACCATATTTAATTTAGGAATCTTTCCTTAATTAAATTAGTATTTATAAAAGTTGACAACCTCATAGGCAAAATACTGTGTTTATTCTCAGGACAGATGTAACATAGACAAGAAGAATGTAGTGCTATTATTAGATAGGCATGATCATCTGGATCAATTAAAGTCATCACCACAGCCCCTGGAAAAGGCAGCACTGTTTCCTATGCTCTGCATTGTGCAGGTGCTCTCAAACCATGTCCTGGGGAAGCCAAGTGAGACAACCAACTTTGCACTGAAGGAAAGGAGAAGCATTTACTTGTTTCTTCTACTGGCAAAGGTTTGGGGGCAGTAGCCTATGCCAAGGGATAATAACAAGCGACTGTAAATTATTGATACCTGTCCTAGCATGCTTCCTTGCAACATGAATGTGAATCGTGACTTGAACTTCCATGTTGCTTGTTCAAGTGATACTTGAGTCTTATTTTGGAATAGAAGAACAACTTCTAACATTACAAACAAGCTATTTTTTTCTGCAAGTTTCCAGTATGAGTTGTGATGCAGGTTGTCTATACCAGTGTAACTTCTGCCTTATTTTGAATTGCTGAAAATTATGCCAAGCTATGGACAATGGGGGTTTAGGGTCTTTCCACAGTAGGTAAAGGAATTTGTGCTAACTATGTGATAACTAACGTGTGAAAAAGCCGAATGGTTATATGGTATGTACACAGCCTGTTTTTCTATAGCTGACATAATTTTGCTTGTTTTTAAGTTAGCATTTACAAGCAATTATCATCGTGCTTTTTGAAATGTTAGCTTCTGTACAAGAACTGGTCTACCTGCTTTGTCAATTTTGGTTTGACTTAAAAGGGCACTATTAAACAAGCATTTGAATCAGTGCTAGTCTGTATGGATGATGAAACGTGGGTAGACCTGCTACCCAGAAGGTGTATAAAGGGAGAGATGTGCTCTTCAGCTAGAGGTTAGCGTTGGTAAATGTGTGATGAGGTGCAAAATCAGCCAGTGTAGCTCCAACCACGACTGACATGGTTTAAGGTGAGCTTTGACCTTGCCCTGAAAAAATGAGGAGGACTTAAACGTTCTGGCTTGTTGGCTCTGATGCAAGGGGAATAACTTCCAGCCAAGAGATGGCAACATGCAGCTTTAGGGCAGTGACGCTGCCTAAGGCAGTGTCCGGGCAGTAACTGCTCCAGACAGCTGCTAAAAATGTAGTTTATATTTGTTAGTTTTGTACTGTAAGAATGTAGATATAAACTCAAAGAAGCAGATGCAAACTACGCAGGGTAAGCCAGATTAGATGTAATGCAAGAATGTGATAATATTCATGCATAATACTTCAAAATAGCATCCATTAAGCCCATGCAAGTCACAGAGAAATTTGGAGGGAAGAAACGGCACTACATTACAAAAATTACTAAGCCCCACTGTCTAAATCAACTCAGGCATTGGAAAGAATAAATGTCATGGAAAGTCAATAAGACTTGGGTCCTGGGTAATCCATGTTATTTTAAATGTCGTGCTCTGTGCTAAATAGTGACTCATTTTGTACATGTTACTGAATCTTCCTGGGAAATGATCTGGATGAAACTAATGCCTGTGAAAGGAGCAGTCACTCCCTGGCCATCCATTTCTGATTTTTTGATTCGTTAAATATTGATACCCCTGAAAGGGGTCTAAGAGAAAAAATGGCTCATAAACTAAAGATGACTTGAATGCCTAGTAAAGATCTATGGCAAAGAAATCAAAGGTGTTAAAAGCCATATGAATTCTGACACAGGAATGTTACGTACAGAGGCAGACACACTTGCAGCTCTTAAGTGTAGTTTGGGTCTGAAAGAGGGTTTCATATGTACTTCCAATTTTCCAGGAAATATTTCACTGTTGTTGTATTTATGCTAAAATAAACATCTTTAATTTATTGAGCTGAATACTGTAGTGTTTTCCAGCTTTTCCTCTCTCTAAACTCTGCTTAAGTGTCCTCAAAGTAACACATATAGTTTTGATTGTCAAATACTTAGTTGTTATTTTTGAATTCCAGGTTGTTTTCTGGACGAAAGTCATTTTTCTGGTTCTGTCAGAACAGACAACGTCAGATTGTATATGTGCTGGTCTCTACTCTTCCTTCACGTTAGTCTTGTACTCTGCAATCAAGGGCCCCGTCTAAAACACATACGGAAAGCAGTAGGAAGTATTCTATTGATTAATAGGAACTAGAATTCTCAAAGAAAAAGAAAATCATCCTCCGAGATCAGAGTCTGGCATCCAGTTTCCTTTCTACAATTTTAAGTATCATTCCTGACTTTTTGTGAACATGAGAGAGATTTTATAGAACCATTTTTAAGTCTACAATGGGAATTGAAGGAGCAGAAATATTTTGTCTCATTTCTGATCTAGCTAGATACATGCTTGATTATAGTGTTCTCCTGTATGACACCATAGAAGAGATCTGGCAGTTAATAACTCTGTTTCAAAAGCTGTGTACTTTGGCTGTAAATAGCATTCCACGTGGAAAGTTGGCACAGCAGGTGTCAGCTCAGGATACTCAGAATTCTTCCTCCCTCTGCTATTGAATCAGGTACAGGAAATGCTGTAAGGATTTTGTGGTTTCATGTTCCACTGTGCTGTTTTTTATTCTCGTTACCCCTATTTTACCTCCCATCCAGCCTTCCACAAGTTTCTTAAATAAATGAGGTTCTACAAAGATGCAAGGAGGGGCACTATGCCAACTGTGGGCTTGGTAGCGTCACCTCAGTCCCTGAAGAGATTACAGAGCAAGTCATGTTGGAAGCTACTTCCCAGACATTTGAAGAGCTAAAAGATAATTGAGAAGAGTATAGATTTACCCTGACAGATGATGCCTGACCAATTCATTATTTCTAGAATGAAACGAGTGCTCTGTGGTTGAAGGAATAGCCACGGATGTTTACCTTGACAAGGCTTCTGACATGGTCTCCCAGACCATCTTTGTAGTCAAACTGGTGAGATATGGATTGGGTAGTGGATGAAAAATTGGACTGTTGGCTCAAAGAGGAGTGATCAATGGTTTGGAATAAAACTGGCAGGCAACTGCAAGTGATCTTCTGCAGTGATCCATGCTGGGGCTGATACTCTTGAACATCTTCATCAGGATAAAGGGGCAATGTGCACCCTTAGTAAGTTCATGAATTATGCCAAATTGTGCGTGTGGGAGGGGAGCAGCTGATATGCTAGATTGGAGCAGAGCTTCCATACAGAAGGACCTCAACAAGTGGGAGGAATGGGCTGGTAGAAGCCTCATAATGTTCATAATGCAAACACAGTGTTCTGCCAAGACAGATTAGTACAGGCTGGGGGCCAACTGGCTAGAAAGCAGCTCTGCAGACAGACCTGGGGGGATCTTGGTGGGCAACGAGGTCAGCAGGAGTCAGCAGGAACACCCTCAGAGCAATGAAAGCCAATTGTGTACTGAGCTGCCTTGTCAAGACTGTAGCCAGCAGGTCAAGTGGTTATTCCCCTCTATTAATTACTTACAGAACCCCATGTAAAAGAAGTGTGTTCAGTTTTGACCCCCTGTGCAAGAGAGAGATGAATAAACTGGAGCAAGTCCAGCAGGGAGTAAGTAATGTGGTTAGGGACCTGCAGCGTAGGAAAATTAAGGAAAGTTAAGGCAGTGAAAGGTAAAGTTGAGAGTGCTGTGCTTGTTTACCCTGGAGAAGTTAAGGCTATGGGAGGATCCAGCTGCAGTCTTCCACTACCTCGAGAAGGGATATAGAGAGGATGGAGCCAGAACTGAACAACAAAAGGGCAAGATGCAATGGATGCAAGTGCTACATAGAAAAAATGCAAAGGCATTAGGAAAATCTCTTAGATGGTTAGGTAGTTAGGTAGTTTTATTTCACAGGAAGGGTGCTTAAGTACTGGAACAGGTTGCCCAGAGAGGTTGTGGAGTCTTAATCCTTGCAGATACTGTAGCTTGTTGAGTCCCTGAGCAACCGATTTCACTTTGGAGCTCACCATGTTTTGGGGAGGAGGTTTGGCTTCCGAGGTCTTTTCCAATCTAAACTGTTCTATGATTATCCCATTCTATAATAAGTCTTCACCTCTGGACGTGACATCATTCTGAAATGTATGAGAGATGTAGTGAGGAGATGGGAAAGAAGCGTGTTTTGTTTCTTTTCCCCCTCCCATTCCTTCCCTATTTAGACTGCAAACATTTTGGATCAGGAAGTGAACTTTTACTAGCTCTTCAGCATACAGCATGCCGGCACCTCGTATTGGGTAGGTCTGTAAGTGGTATTTTTTTTTCGTAAAACACCATCGGAGGTGAGCAATGCTGTAAAAACACGAAGTGTTACAGCTGGAATTTCCCTCAGACTACGTTTGCCTGTAACACTGAGAGAAAATGAAAGTCCTCAATGCTGTACTGTTCCCAGTAAAAGACTTAAAAACACTTGAACTATGAATGGAAATGTTAGCAATGGTGACTGGAGATGCAGACTGAATTAGAGTAATCTGAGAGGAGAGAGGCTGAAGTGTCTTGTTACAGTTAATGGGGCAAGATGAGGGAGGAGAATCCGTTAACTCTACTTTTCCCCTGGCTCCCTTCTCTTCCCTCCTCCCAAAATAAAAATAAAGCCACAGGGCTTTATTTGGGGCTGAAATCCTTACGTGACTTGGTGAAAGACTTTGTGTTAATTCTGTAGTGTTAATTCCTGCAGGGTACTGTGAACCCTCAACTTCCAATTAATGTTGATGTAAAGTGTTCACAGGATTTATGAGCTAGAATTAAGAAAAATAACTGATGTGGACTGCTGCCGTAGGCTCTTGAGTCTCTTGTAGCCAACTTTGCTGCCACTAGAATTGTTTCTGGCAAAGTACTGCCAGCTTCCTTTCTTTCCATTTCCAGAATGGAAGGAAATGTCTGATCATGCCGTGTGCACCTGTTTCCTGCAGCTTCTTGCAAAGACAGTTGGGTCTACTGCTGAAACAAAGAGTTCAGAGACCCAGTGAGTAGTTTTAGTTGCATTGCAACCCACGAGGCAATAGAAGAGCAACCATAAAGCCCACTCCATAGCCAGTGTCAGATTAACTCGCTTTTGGAAGAGTATATCCAGCTGCCACACAGGTGATTTAGTAGCTCTGTGTTATTACTTTCTGCTGGGCCATGCAACTATGGGTACAACTCGGACATGATATGGTGCTTCAGCAGTGTTAAATGCCTGAATAGCCCCTCCTTGACTCCCACACACAGTGGCTGCTAAGCTTATTTCAGAACATTGGATAAAATTGTGAACTGTGTTTGCTGATTTCCTTACCTTTCCCAAACTGAATGCCTACATCTCAGGCAGCTCAGGATGGGGCTGAAGCTTTTAAAAGTATTTGTTCCTAGCACTTATTTGTCAGAATTCACCCTTTTCTTAAAAAAAAAAAAAGAAAAAAGAAGAAAGGATTCTTACCTACTGAGAGTATAAAGCTGTAATTTAAATTACTCTGGAGATGGTATCTCTAAAATAAGTACTAGTATTAGGTTTCTATTAACTTGTCCTTTGCTCAGTTTTGCTCTGATAGAGCTACTATGAACATACGGCAGGTGACTCAGAAAGCTTTGAATTTTATTTTGTTACTGCCCCTGCTTGTCTCATTGTTCCTTATGAAGTTCCAGGATGTGATCTATGAGTAATTTGTAATTATATGGAACTAGAAAGATAGTGCTGGTCTTGCAGATAAATCACAGGACTTGATGGCAGGAGATGTAGGTTCTTTCAGCTTCATTACGTTTGTGGCCTCCAGCAAGTCACTGGATTTTGGTGTCTCACGGTACCTATCTGCTTAAGTGTGCTCAGAAGTACAACAGAGACTCAACATTTATACAGATGTGGTGAACTTTTAATGGACTGTTGTGTGGAAGTTTATGATATGATTTTGTAAGTCTCAACCCAAAATTTAGAGCTCACCCACGTAGCATGTTTCTGGTGAAAACATTGCTGCTTTGAGTTCTGTTGTTTGGAAACTGGATTAAAGTGCGTGCAAGGGAGGAAAAATAGTAACAATGCTGGAAGTCTATGAAGTGATGTGGCATAATGCTGCTTCTGGCTTCTGCCTGTTGTAGCAACATTGCTATCTGAAGCAACAATAACTGTTTTTATGATAGTCAGTATTATAGTGTAGCTTCAGAAGAGGAACTTAAATCCTTCTGAAATTAATAGGCTATGATCTGAGTACCTTAACTAAATACCTGGTTGAGAAGAGGTCTCTTCCAGTAGCAAATTTTCTGACAGAAAATTCTTGACCTTTGATAATCCTGGGAAAACTGCTCTACAGCTTAATCCTGCACACAAAGTAGATTAATGGATGGCCAAAAGTAACCTGACGTCTTTATCAAAGACAACATTCATATGGATTAAGGATTTTTTTGGTTGGTTCATTCTCTTGTATTCTATGATAACTGCTGTGCACGGTGACACCTGGGAAATAGCTAAGTAAAGAGAGACTATTATAAAGCATAATTTATCATTTTTCCTTTTTTTGTTGAAACACATTTGTGATAACATAGCTTATTGTTATGTAGGCCGAAAAAAGTATCTGTGTGCATACTTCTGTAAAATTTAGTTGGACTTTTATGAGTAGTGTATTTTTATGTGATAAAGACAAGGAGATAAAGTGATAAAGAGAGCCAGAAAGATCAGTTGAACTATACTGATCTGAAACTGTATGCTGGAGTCACAGGTCCATTTAACTGCAGTATGGAGAATTCTGATTCCTGAATACATTTTCTTTGGTGTGATGATTTTTAAATAAGCCTTTAAAGTTTCTGTATTTTTAAGGATTTTGTAGTTTTCTTAAAAGTATATAGGGCTAATGGATTGACTTGTAGCACAGAAAAGTCTGAGTAAAATTTTTTCTTTAAGCTTATGATTCTCATACCTTTACATGCCTGTCCTTCTAGTTCATTGAAATTTGTGTTGATAAAGTTGGATTTGAGAACACATAACCTTAGTGTCCTTGACATATTCACACTCTACAAGAACAACTCCTTACTCCTGTGTTTTGCAAGTGGTCTAATTAATTTCAGTGGAACTTGTCACAAGACTCAAGATTTCTGATGGGTTTAGGGGCTTTTAGATTGATTCTAAAATAATGCAATCCACTTAACTTCCCTATGCAGTTTGACATGAATACTGTTCTAGGCTTTGACATAGAATAGCATAGCTGTGTGCTGTTAACCAGCTGCTGTGTCCTGCTCCATGTGTTTACTTGTGATTCCTATGTCTCCCTTTAATTGTTTGATTAACTAATGGGAGGTGTCATTGGTGTTTGTCAAGTGCTTTGAAATCCACATATGAATGGTGTTGGAAAAGTGAAAAGCTGTTCTTTGGCAATGCTAGGAAAACAGGAATTGCTTTAAATGTGGCCCATGGAGTTATGCTCAGTCCCTCCCTTATCATTACTCGGCTTTATGAAAAAATAAATAAAACAATGGAGTATGACTGTGCTCATTAAAAACATATTGCGTTATTAAGCATCCTGTAAAGAACATACTGTAATATCAATTACTGGCTTCAGCAGTTTTGGGAAACGTGAGCATCAAAGTACCTGAAAGCCAGTATGCACCAATGGTATAGTCATTGATTTTCATAGGACTATGGGAGTCAAAAATGGAAATTGATATTGCAGTGATGTCCTGGGTAATTGACCATTTAAGTGATTCAGTAGTAGTCCTGTAGGTGAGGGAAGAGGTGCCCTTCTTTGGTGCCTGTTCCATATTAATGAATTTGGTACTTAGTTTTTTTATGCTTGTTTCGTTTATAGTAGAGCTCTAAGTACCTGATCTTGACTTGAGAGTACTTGGCATCTTGCAGGATCAGGAACTGTGCCTGCTGAAGCTTGCTGCATTTAATATAATTGTATCATTTTATTCACTGTTACTCACTCCGTCTATTCCAAGGGGAACATAGAGAAAGGAAAAGGGAAAGGAGAGAGTGCCAATATACTATAATAGCAGAAAGAAGGAACTAATTTTAAACTGCTTTGAAACATGCTTTCTGTATGCAATGTGGTTCTCCCAAGTGACAAGGAGCTTAACTATTGAGAACTGCAATAAACTTAGGTTTTCTTCCAATGGCATAACACAGTGTATTGATAACACCTACTTACAAGCACTGTCTAAAATGGATTTTCTAACCTAGGGGAATTGTCAAGTGGATAGGACCCAAAAAAACAGAAATCCTTATTATTATCATAATTTATACTGAGGGTCATACAGAGGGTTAATAAAAGACCTAATAGATATTTGGGTAAAAGGCCAATCAGCAATTACAGTCCAATGGATTGCTTATGAACATTGCCTTTAACTATCCATTAAACCTTCTGATGATACTGTCAGCTATAATATGTTAATCTTACAACTATATTGTCTTTATAACATGTTATAATCATTTAACTTTTATAAAATATTTATAAATAGAACCTTATTATAAGTGTAGCCCATATTTTGTGTCTTTGATTTTTACTCTCCATCATGCTGCTTATTTTGCAGATCAATATTGTCTTATTGCTTCCTTGTATTCCCCCATCTGCCCGTATGTAAGAAAAGAGGATTTTCTTTAGATTAGTGTCTCTGTGCTACTGTGGAATTGTACAAATATGTTTAATTACACACACAAATGTTATGCATGGCTTCTGAAAGATCAGCTCAGGAAATGCCAGAATGAATGTTACCTGTCCCAAAAGAGGCACATGCAACCCTGATCCGAAGGGCTCCCATCTCATAGCATATGAAATTGGGATTAAAGCCTCTGTGTGGTGTTGTACATGACGCAGTTTTGCTCCTTGTCCTCCTGTGCCGTGACATCCTACCATGCGGCAGGGACGAGCATGACAGTATGCTGGTAGAAGGAAGGTCCAGACTCAGTGATGTGTCATTTGGTGGATTTGCTGTTAGCCCACTTTGAGGCAGGAGAGTATTTTTGAAGCAGATCTCCCAGTTGTCAACATGCATCATAGAGCAGTTGCAGTTTGCACAAGCTAGATTGCTTTCAGAGGAAACTAAACCAGAATATCCACTGCAGGTATGTACCAAATATGCCCCAATCCCTAATAATGAGGACTGCAACCATGAATTGCCCTCAGCACTATGAAGTTTTCCAGCATGAATTGAATGCAACCAAGAAAATGCTCTTGGACACTTGAGAGTTTGTGCAGCACCCACAAAGTACTTCTAGTGCTATATAAAGGCCCATATGGCAAGTATGCCTTGATGGTTGCTGCTGCTGACAACCTTGAAATTTGCTTCTTTTTTTCTTTTCTGGGAGAAGTCCTACCTCAATATTATTTTCTTTCTTTATAAGCACTGTCTTGGGTTGCAGTCTGTCTTTGCTGAACTTAGTTCTGACCAGAACCTTTGTCTCTTTTACAGTATCTCTCTTTTTTCCCCATCTTGTTGTTATTTCGGCCCACTCCCTGCTGTCTTTCCAGGCAGAAATGTCTTGCTGCTTCAGCCTCCCAGAGGATCTAACAAGGTACATGCTGTGGCCCCAGGAATATAATCATGTTTATTATCTTGTACAGTGAGAAAGCTGGAAAGTTCTCTGGTGGCAGAATAACCCAATGGCAGAACAAAGAGCTTGCTAACCTCAGGATAGCTTCTAGGTGCAAGGGGGCTAGCAGTCAGTGGTGTACGAAGTGCTGGAAGGTGAAGGTTCTCTTAGTAACAGTAACTACACTTTTGGGGAAACAGGGTGAATGTACCCCTACTAAGGAGATCTCAACAGCTTTTCAGGTGGGACCACACCTCTGAGGCTGCCATCCACTAGGATGCTTGTGCCATGGGTCCTGGGATCATCAGGCAGGGGTACTGGAGGAGAACTCGGCCTCTAATGCCACTCCAATGAAAGCTGAATCCCACAAATTACTCCCACGAAAAGCTGTCAACATGGAGGGTTTTTTTCTTTTACCCGCTCTCTGCTGCGGCCAGTATCAACATTCCCCTATTTCAGATTTAATGTTTTAATTTTAGGTAAGCACAGCAACGCTAAGAATCCCACCTGCTCCCCATGAAAACAAGGACAACTGCAGGCTGGGTTTGTTTCAGAAATTAAGCCAAGGGTTTATCTTCATCTGCAGTTACATTAGAAAACTAGAAAGTTTTCTGTCTCCGTTAATATTTTGTCCTTAATTTCAACTTCATTCTAGTGAAGGCAAACCATGAGAATAGTACCGACCTCAATGTTAGTATATAAACGACACGTGTATTTTAGGTGACTAGCCATAATTAAGACTTGGCTTGTTTTCTTCCTCTTTCTTGGCCTGTGTGATAATGAACACACAATTCTGATGAACTATTTATCAAACTTGCTTGTTAAAGTAGAATAAAACCCAGGTAATTTAAAATTATCTTTAAAATTGAAATGAAACATATTTTCTTTTGAAAATACATCTTTAAAAAAATACCTTTAAAACATGAATATATACTAAGCCCCGACTTTAGTAAAAAAATACTTTTATTTTTTTTTATGTATTAAAAGTTTATTATATTGTTGTCAATATTTTTGATACCTAAACCATTGCAGTAACTGAGTAGGTGTTTGAAACCACAGGTTACTGAGGCTATAATACAGAATTAGTTTTTCTTTGCAGACAGCAAAAAATGCTCCCTTATTTTGGCCTTTCATAGAATCATAGAGTCATTAAGGTTGGAAGGGACCTTTAAGATCATCGAGTCCAACCATTAACCTAACCTGACAAAACCACTTCTAAAACATATCCCCAAGTACCATGTCTGCCCTTTTTTTAAACACCTCCAGGGATGGCGAATCCACCACCTCCCTGGGCAGCCTATTCCAATGTTTTCAAATAGTTCAGTTCAATAATTATTGAACTCCAAGATGAGAAACTGACCTGTGCTGAAAAAGCAAAAAACACTTGATTTTCTCTCCCAAACTGTTGATAGACTGGGAGGATCATATCATTAAACACTAGGAGACAACAGCTATAAGAGACAATCAGATTAGTTTACTAATTTTAGATTAGTAAAGACTTCTTTATAAATTACCAAATTTTGAAAAGAAAATGTGAGTTGGCAAACATTTACCTTCATGTATACAGCAGACTGAAGATTGTTACTTCATTATAAAATAGCATCAAATGCTGTGTTATGCATTTGGGGTGAATTAGAATTTTTAATCTTAATTCAGTTTGTCAGAAGTTAAACAGAAGCAGACATTTAATAAACAAGACAGATGCTATTCACAAGAGTCTGACTCTAAGACCCTGAAGAGTCAAAATAATTGTGTACTACTCAAATAAGGTCTTAAATTAGTTTCTTTTTGTCAGCAAAGAGAAAATAACAATGCATGCTACCAATGACAACTATGTAAAGGATACAATTGCAAAACAAAAGTAGTGATTATTTAAGGTTTTCTACTTGGTAATTCAAGTTTTCATCAAAATCTGTCACTATCAGCATAGCTACAAATTATCAGTAATTCAACAGCAGCAGCATAACTTTCTTTACTCTTCGGACAGTCTCAGTATTTAAAATTAGAAATTTCTGTGGCAAGATGGGAAATAGAAGAAAGATTCTGTTGAAGGAGACTGACAATTATGTTTTCAGTAATTCCTCAGTGGTAGAATGCTTACTAAGTTGTTAAAGCTGAATTGAAATACTCTTATGTATATTGAAATGCTATCTTACTCTACAGGAAATCACGTTCATTGCAGCATCTTGTTCAGTAATGTGGTGGTTAGTCAGTCTAAGACTACGGATGGTCTTTTGCTTTTTTAGTTTCATCTTTCTTACTCCCGGTAACACTTTCTCTGTATTTTTAACTATAAGTAGATAAAAATAAACTGACCACCATAAGGAAATTGAGCCAACAAAAGCAGTTTTACCTTTGGATATGAACTTAATGGACAAACAACAAGAAACACCCTCAGGTGACCTTTAATTTGGACTGTAAAGGCTGAGCTATATTTTCAATTGTAGCATTTTTGAATTCCGTGCTGTTACTTCACGTTGTTTCTCAGCGGATTTAAATGGTATGTGATGAATAAAATATTGATTGGTGGTTTTGGATGACAGATGCTTCTAAATCTGAACAAACATAACTAATATGAAATTCAAATTCTGATCAAACAAAAAATTAATATGAATTTCATATTTTCTTGCTTTTAATAAGCACAGATGTCTTGCCAGTGGCTCAGGCTCTGTCAGGCATCACTGCACCACTTTTTGTGGGCTCAGACATAAAGGTATAGAGTTCTTTCTATGTATATGCCTTGCATACAGAATCAAACTGGTGGATATTCAGGCATAACTGATGTTGATTTTCTTGAATGGCAATTGTGGTCCTAATGTAAAAATGCTGAAACTCTTTGCTTTTCCAGTACAATATGCATTTAGTAATATAGGACCAGAGGGTCCTAGCTCATCAGTGAATCATATTCCCTGGTCTTGCAGGCCAATTTAATCATATAATTCCTTTAACAGACTGATGCAGCTTTGTGCCTCTTACTGCTTGACAATGGGTAAAGAAGATAAAATTGCTGATATTTCTCTTATCTTCTACCAGGTTACTAAACAACATCAGTTTAGTCAACAATGAAGTATATGAACACAAGAATTGCCATGTAGGTGAAAATATTGTGTGTCTAGTCCAGTATACTAGGTTTGACAACTACCTCACCACAGTGAGATTTAAGAAACTCTTTTCTGAATCATTGCACAGTGACCTTCCTCTGGGGGAGGCATTTTAGTAATGGCTGTCAGTGAGAAATCCACCCAAACATGAGGTTTAATTTTTTTTTTTTTTACTCCTGCTATATAACTCGTGAGTTCATCCTGTTTCTATAAACATTTAAGCTTTGCTTTTAATTTCTTGTAGTGGTGGGTTTCAGATGTTAACCTGATTTTTTTTTTTATTTTAAATATTTCTGCCTTTTGCCTTCACTACTTCACTGAGTGAAGGTATACCAAACCCTGACTGACTGTGGCTATCATTGATTATTTCATATATCTCCATCCTATGTCTTCTTGTTGGCATCTTGCTGAAGCGCTTTGTTTCCTCCAGTATCTTTGAAAATAAGATGCCCAGAACTAAATGCACTATTTCAGCTGAAGGCATACTAATGACTAGAATAAAATGGCATGCTAACATTATTTTTATTCTTTTCTGTATCATTCCATTACAGAAAATAAGGCTGAGAATCTCAATAAATCTTCTTTCCCCCTCCTCCCATAATCCTAACACATTGTTTGCCTCTATTTGCAGTTGTGTGTTGATCAGAAGCTTTTGTATTCAATCCATTTACAGTAGTGCTCCTGTGTCTTCCCTGAAAGGTTCTAATTAATATAGAATTTATCACTGTCTAAGTAATTCAGACAGGATTAATGTATAGTGAAATATGTCTGGATTAAAATCCTCATGTGTTGGATTGCTGAGTGGACTGGTGAAAGCATGGAATGCCTTTCAGTCCTAATGCAGTTCGATATGGTATTGACCAAAACTTTTCACCAATGTGAATGGATTTTGTGGAGGTATCATCTTGGCATTTTTTTTGTAATTAGTGTGTTTTTAGGAAATCTTCACCAAGAGGCCAAGGCTGGCATGAAGTAGAGCCTGTACAGGTGTCTCTGAGAGGTGGGCCAGAGTGAAAAAGCTGACACCGCTGCTCACTCTGCATTATTAATTCTAAAAAGGCCCTGGGGAAGGGCAGGGAAGAATTTTTTTTTGTCAGTCAGGGACTTAAATGATATTTCTGCCCTATCCAAAGTGATGTCCTGAGTGTCTTTTGCTCCTTGGGTCAATGAGTCAGCCAACTATGTTTAATAACCTAACCAAACTCAGCCTAAAGATTTGGTGGTGACTGTGGCCATGGCCAAAGGATCCAGCAGTAATAATACATTCTGATTAAGAGGCACCTGTGCCTGAGGATTGTAGCTTCATTAGCTGCAATTAGCATGAATATGTGACAAGCTGAAAGATGCCCAAGAGTGCAGGATGAGAAAAAAATGAAGAAAATGGCCATTTACGTCCCATTGCCTCACAACACTGAAATTGGACAACAAATGTATGTCTGTACAGGAGCAATACAGTGTACAGCCTATTGCCTGGTTAAGTCCTCACGTGCATATAGATATGGAAATTTCATTTCATGGCAAGAATGTACACAGCGTATTCAAAGAGTGAGACAGACACAACACACTGGGTACATGAATTATCAATATATGAGGAGTTACCTATCATTTTAGGTTGATACAGATAGTAGGTATGTAGTAGATTGATATATCTAGTACATGTACACTTATATTAGATTCAGGAATAAAATAAAAAAATATCTTTGCCTAGTATATGTCTGAAATCTTCTTAATTGCACAGATTTTACCTAGACAGATTATGTGTGATGAAAAAATAATTTATTCCTTCCAGAAGTTTCAAGTGCAAAGCAATACAAAATGGGGGGGGTTATTACATACTTTCTGTGATTATAAAAGAAACTTCACCTATTGCGTGAGTCAACCTGTTATGACAAGTCTTACCAGAAATCATCAACTATTACTTACAAGTTCAGCATTCATCTCCAGTGTTCCCTCATTATAGTAACAGTCCATGCAAGACTCGCCCTAGACATACGGCATTAGAAAGACATTACTCTGTCTCAGTACTGGAGTTGTTCAGAACTCTGCCACTGATCACCATTAGAAATAATGTCTGTCTCATTCGGAGGATCTGAAGGGGACTAGGGCTTTTCTGTGTTTAATGTTGCGTAGGACTGGTAGGAAAGTGTCTTGCTTCTACAACCTAAAGTTGAAGTTGCCAAGGGAGAAATGGGGAAGCATATAAATATCCAAAACAAATCACCATTAGATGTGTAGGATAAACACATGCATGTACCAGGGCACACATTTTTGCTAGTTTAAGTAGAGAAACCAACCATTTAGTTTAGCTATTTGTTAGCTCATTTCTTCTGGGCATCATGGCAGAAGCGGGTAATGATAAAAGCGGGATGATGCACGTGCTGCTGCTCTAACCTGGTGGAAGTTTAAATCTCTTTGTCAGATAGAAAAATTCTAGAATTGTAAACCCGTCATATTGAAAGAGACCTCCAGAGGTTATCAGTGTGATTCACTTGTCCCAGTCTTCTCTGGGTTTGAATTCACAGAGGGACCTGACTGCATTGACAGTCCTCATACAAAGTAAGATCCGTTCTTTCACTGCTCTTAGCTTCATGTACTCTGTTCATCTTAATTATGCAGACTGTAGGTGCCTGAACTGGTAATTTTTCATGATGCTGAAAGATTCATTAGCATACTGAATAAGCAAGATGCAGCTCACTTTCTCTGTTTCTCCTGCTCCTTGCATTGTTTCTGTAGCTGGCGTGGTATCAGCCAGCTACTGCAGTTTTGTTTATCTTGATTTTTATAAGCTCATCTTTTGATTGGCTCACTGCACAGAGAATGCTGTAGCCACGGTTTCTATTGATACATTTAAAAATTCTAATTCAGTCTTGCTACTGCTCAATATGTCTGCAAACTGTCAAATTGATCATAGCGTTCTCATCACTCAGCAGTCTTCTGCGTAAGGCCAACATGTTGCAGTGCTTGAGCAGCTTTCATCTATTCAAACTACTTGTTTCTGCTTATACACATTCTGCATGGAACTCAGAATTTATCAGTGTTTTTATAAGAAGGAAATAAAATCTCAGGAGAAATTTATTTTGATTTCTATTTTGTTTATTATGTCTTCTGTTGTGATTATAAATTACAGAATCTACTATTCTTTATATTGAGGAACAGGGATTTTAAAACAGTGTTCATCTGAAGTTTATATGATAAGTTTTTGACGATTGTTCCATTTTAAATGCATTTTCATTTTTCTGTGAGATTTGAGTTATTTATTACGTTCCTCTTTTCCTTATCACGGAGTGTGAGGTTCTCAAGGTGTTATGGAACTGCATTTTCACTTTTTTCCTACATGGACCTAGTGTACCTCCAATAATGTTGCTTTTGATTTCGGTAGGTAACATTGTGATGAGAATTGTCTCTCTGATTTTGAAACTGCTGAAAATAATTTGCTTTTATTCAGAGCTTTGAAAGTGCAATGGAATGCTATAAATAGACCTAAGAAGAAAGCCAGTACCAGATGCAACCATCATGTGAAAGAAGAGATGTTGCTGGATGACCAGTTTTGTATCATCTGGCTAATATCACATGCTCCTCTTGGTCCACTGCTTTCCCTGTACCCGCAGTAGCTGATCTACCTTGGTGTAGTGTAGGGAGAGAGAAAGGAGTCAAGTACCATGCCCTGACTTTCCTCCACAACCAGTCTCACAGTGACAAGAAGCTCCTTGCTTTAGGATTAGATGCTGGTTAGGAATATTCTGTCCACCGTCCCCCCTGCCTTTTTTTTTTCTGCAGCTATGTCTAGTCCATTTTTATACACAATGATGGATTGTTGAAGATGGATGTACCACTTGTGGTTTAAGCTTCCTTTGTCCTCAGAGCAGCATCAAGAAATTTGTTGGACTCATTTAGTGACAATAATAACAGCCTGTGTCCTAGGGAAATGACACAGCCAGGTCTTGTTTCATCAACAGTAATGTTTAAATCATCTGAATTTGAAAGGGAGTAGAGCTATCAGAAGTATTACATTCCTGCACATTTTGTGAGGACAGGTTGGCTGGTGAAGGAGGTATAACTTGTAAGTGTTGGAATACCTTTGATTCAAATGTGTTCAGGCATCAGTGTTAATCCATTTTGAGTATTAGGTTTTCTTGATGCTAGTGAATCATAGAATGGTTTAGGTTGGAAGCGACCTTCAAGACCATCTAGTTCCAACCCCCCTGCCATAGGCAGGGACACCTCCCACTAGACCAGGTTGCTCAAAGTCCCATCTAATCTGGCCTTGAAAACTTTCAGGGATGGGGCATCCACAGCTTCCCTGGGCAATCTGTACCAGTGCCTCACCACCCTCAAAGTAAATTTTTTTTTCCCTAATATCTCATCTAAATCCCCCCTCTTCCAGTTCGAAGCCATTACCCCTCATCCTATTGCTACATGCCCTTGTAAAAAGTCCCTCTCCAGCTTTAATTGTAGAAGTACATATTTTAAAAGTGGGACTCACTAAATGGTGGTTTATTTTGATTGTAATTTATCATTGCAAGGCTGTCTGGGAATAACTGGATTCTCTGTCACTTTTTCCTTAATTACTTCTTTCTGAACTGGGTAGCGTTTTGAATACAGCTTCTAAATATGGCACAAGAAATAATTGGTGAAATTGTAAAGGACCTTAATGGCCTTAAAAACTATTGAAAATTCTAATTCTAATTTATTTATTTGTAAATAAGAGTTTCTATTGCAGGAGCTCAAGGCAGAAATCTCAGGTTCCCTAAGAATCCCGTACTTATCACCTCTCGCACTTTAAGAGCAGATATAGCACTTGGATCCTTATGTTTGATCCATTTTTCAAACTCACAGAAATCAGGCACATCATGATGCTTTCAGAATGTAAATATTTAATGCAGACTTCTTCCAGGAGATGGAACCATATTGATCCTGTGTTCTTAATCTTTACAACTTTATCATTTGTCTGACTGAAATTTGAAAGCTATCCTTTGTGTTTTTTGGAGTTCTCTTTCCGTTTATGCTGAATGACTTGACTAAACTCCAGATCACTAGAACTGTAATTTACATAACTCAGTTTCTCAGCCTCTTTCTGTCTCCTCATTGAAACTCTATGTGGTTTGTTTCATTATTGAAATAGACCACACTCCATAAATTACTGTTCAGTCTTTCGACAGGTAAGCTAAGGCTCTAAGCGTAAATGAAGGGAAAAATTCTGAACTTCATACACAGAAGCTGTAATTCAAATGACAAAGCAGGTATTTTTCAGAAAGGAGTAGTCACTAAATAGAGTAAAATGAAAGCTTCCAACACTTTTTCTATGTTGAGATTGTAAGTTAGGATAATAAAAGCTTCAGTAATGAAGTCATATGCAGACCATAAGTAACAGAACATTCACCAGCACTCTAATGAGAGGGAACTTGATTTTAGCAGAATGTGCTTTCCTTCTATGAAATTAATTATACATGTTTTTCATGTTTTAGATCTAGGATTTTTAATAAGTAGCAACTACACCTTACTTCTATTCAGGCAGGTATTAATTATATGGTAGAGACCATAATTTTTGGTATTATCAGTTGGCAACAAGACTTTGCCCAAATCAGTCTGGAACAGGCTTTGCACCTTAGTATAAAGCAAAGGAGTGGGTAGGGGGCATGTCATGTTTTAGAACAGTAGGCAATATAGAGAAGATTGGTGTGTAGCAAAAACTCTTAAAACTGAAGTTGTCACCCTGCATGGGGCTAGAACTGCTTTTTCAGAAGCTAATGGTTTGCAGGTCCTTTTCCCTGGTGAACAGTACTAGACGTTTACCATCACTATGCACTAGGAAGAATACAATACGTTTTAACCAAAATTATCATGGTAACTAATAGTAATCTATCCAACAGATACAGACTTTCTTTCTGCAGTTCTGTTTTTGCCATTACGTCTTTAATCCTATTTGTCTAGGACACATACTTCAGTCCACCCTCACAGTTTCTGAGACACTGAATCATTTCATTTCCCTAAATCCCTCTGTGACTAGGTGATGAATTCTTGCAACTCAGTAATCTTGCACCATTTCCGTCACTGAAGTAACATATTCAATAAGAGGGAGACTTTAACTAAGCTTGGTGCTTTCGCACCAAGTTTCTTGTGACCCAGATGTTCACATGGCTGACTTGGTTAATGTTTTGCAAAAGTGAATTCTGTTTCATGAGATTAATGGGAATAGGACATAATTCTGGTAGCTGTGTGGCTAGTTTGATAATGTCATCTGAGAGTAGTGGAAAATAACATGTAACATAATTGAATTTCACGTGCTTGTGTTGTTACTTTATTGTTGTTGCTCCATATCTGAGTGTAGCTTCACAGAGATAGGAAGGTGTGCTTGCTGCTGCTCTCTCCTTTTATAGTTAAGCTGCTTTGCATTAGAAAAGTTAAAATGGTGATACAAACAGAGCAAAGAGATATAAATAGAGCACTGTCTCTCAGTATCCAGTAACAGATGTTTGGGGAAAAATAAAAGAAACAGGGCAAATACTGAATAATCTTTCCCTGGTGCCATCCAACCTTTCTGTAAATGGCAACTTGGGGACTTTCAGACCAGGATGTCTCATCTGTACCACGATGCTCAAAAGCCTTGATGTGCCATTACCTCTCTCTAATGCCTCTTTTACTTCTGGCTTCCACAACATCTCACGTGGAATTTAATTATGTTAAGAAGTGTTTCATTTTGTGTGTTTTAGAACTGCTGCATGCTAAATTCCTGAGCTACTTTCTCCCTACCAGTTATTTCATAGAACTGTACTGTACTCCTCTTCAGTCATCATTCACCCAAGCTCAAGAGTCTGACTAGCCTCTTCTCATACAGATGCTGCTCATACTTCCAATCATCATTGTTGCATGTTTCCTTCTTTGGGTTCTGTTACATCCTTTCTGAGATGGGAAGATCAGCATTTAAAGGGTAGGCACACCATATATATATGCAATAGTGAAAACTGTCTTTGCACCTGTTCTCAATTTATTTTCTAAAAATGTGGCCATCCTAGGGGAAAGGAATGTTTGAGTACCTTGTCATGCCATTTACAAGGTCTTTATAGGGCATTTACGTTACAATCAGCTGTGCAGTTCATCCAGGAAGACCTTACCCCTTTGATTTCTTCTAATGCACCCTTTCCTAGTCTTAAAGAGTTTCAGAGTTCACAAATGACCACATTCTCTTCACTGGATGACTGGCTCTGGAGCAGATACCTCTTTGACCAGTACTTCCTTTAGCCCTTTCACTTCTGAGCCTCACAAAGAGCTACTGCTGGCAGCTTGCTTGGTCTAACTGTTGCTCCCCATGTTAAGTATGCAAAGGTGCTTCCCAGCTTCTACATGCCAGGAGTCTTTCCTTCTCCATTGCTTTGTTTGTCTGACTCCTCCTACTGCTTTCACATGCATGGAGTGCCACACTCTTCCTTCACTACCCGCTCACTTTTCAGGGTCTTCCACTTTTACATTACTTTGCTTGTATTATTTTTCACCTTCTCATCTTTTTTTTTAGAAATCAATGGTGAAGCATTTAATGTGATGGGAGATTGGAGGTCTGTGGTCCATTTTGTCAAGCAGCATACAAACTTGATAGAAAAGATAATCTTAGTTCATAAGAGCTTACTATGTAAAGGTAAGAGGGTGCTATGACAAGGGAAATGAAGCAGAGCAATAAACTGTAAAAACAAGAGGTAGTCACAATGGCACTAAAAGTAGATATAAGTTCAAGTCTAACCTGGAGACCTATAGTATTGAAATGTGGTGTGGAAGGAATAGTCCTTGTGTTTATAATAGGCAGAATCAAACCTTTGATTCGGATACTGCTACGTACTAAAGTAAGACAGTGTTAAAACTGAGGCAATATTTTCTTGTGCTTCAGACCCACGTTCAAGTGAAGACTAAAAATAAAAAGGTCTCTGAAGCTACAGCAATAAAAATACTGAATAAACACACTAAATAAAAACACTAAATACACTGTAAGGTTAATAACAAGCACTCCCTATCATAGTGTTGTATTCATGGGCTTATGCACAGGAAGTCTTATATCCATGACATGATAAAAAGTTATTATTGATGGATGAATAGTCTGCTTAAGAAAAACTACAAAATATTCCACTCCTAACAAACTTCTAAGATATACTTTTCTCCTCATAATTGTTTATAGTGTCTTAATGTAAGGTCTTATCTTAGACCTGTATGTACAACATGTAAGGGTTTTTGAGAATAATAAATGAAAGTTGCTATAGAAATAATACAAGAGTACTTAAGAATGACTTTTAAATGGTTCGGTGAAGTAGATACTGGAACAGCAATCTAAATTCTATCAGACAAGGTAATGGAGGGTAAAGAAACTGGCAAGCAGAGTGACTGGAAAACTAAATGATAATATAAGCCTAAAGCATATAAGAGCTTTGAAAAACTCTATGCAAATGGACTAGGAAACTAATGTATACATGAAGGACTGTAGCTTGAAACGAGTAAAAGGAATATCTGGTTGAAAAGGGGTCAAGGAAAAGCTGAGCCAAAGGTGTTACTGAGTGTTTTTGCTCTGGATGCATGGCATCCATGCAGCTGAGGGCTAAATTCCCATTTGTGGTGTTTTGATTTAAAATAAGACCTATACACATACAAAATATGGCTGGTAATAGTTATCTGGTGAACCTCTTGGCTCCAAACCAGGATCAGCTGTACCTCATCCACTCTTACAAAGCCTTGTTCTACTCGTCCTTAAAATCCTGCATGGGGATCTGCAGTCACAAGAGGCATTCTCTTCCAAGTGTTAGCAGTTCACCTTAGGGAACTTTTCCTGATTCCATACTTCCAGCCACATCCTCAGCTGACAAGAATGAGATCTTGCTGCTGTATTATCTTGAATCTCAAGCTTCACTTCCCTGCTCCCACAATCATCCCTAAAGTGTGTATGATACCCTTGGGCTCTAGTCTGGAGTGACCCACTCACCTCTGTAGTCAGGTCATTGACAAAATAGTACAGGTGCCATATTTCTGTCTAAGGTATTTTACACATAAGTATTTACACATTGGCCTGATAGCTGCTAGTAGCTACAATTTTGGCTGATACGTGGGATATCTAGCAGCCAGTCACAAATGTATGAATCCTCCATATTAAGCCTGGAAGAAAATCTTGGCTTGAAAAGGAGAATGGATCTTAGAGAAATCCATGGGAATACAACTTGGGAGGCGAGGTGGGGGGGAAGATTTGTAGCTGGTGAATTCTAGTTTGAATGTGTTTAGTCTGATGTGTTCTGACAATGGAGTGCTTACTGATAGTTATTTGAGAAATACATAATAAAAATAGGAGAGAGGAAATTTCAGTTCTCATGTGGAACAATCAGTGAGAAAGTTGTTCCCAGTGCTCTTCTAGAACTAGACAAGTGTTCACAGGTTTCTTTAGCAATAATAAGTGCTCTGAAAAGAAAGCTTAGCAGCTTGTCCAGCCACATGACAAAGTATCCTGAGTGAATCAGTATAGCACATGTGTATCACAGGGGAATCCTGTGTGGGTTTTACAGATTTGGTATGTACTGATGGTCTGGCTGCTGTTGAATATGGTGAAACAGCAGATGCTATGATGAAGTTTTGATTCAGGAGAAGACTGTTTTAAAGTATCTCAGACAACGTGGTTCCTTGAGGATTTGGAAGGAAAGATGTTCAGACAACATGGCAGATGAATGACCTGTACCGGTCAGTGCTACAGCTGTACTTGGTCTATAATGAAGCCTAAGCTTCTCAACACGTGGTATTTGGAACAGTTAACTCTGTTGACTTCAAAAGGCATAAGAATTTGATGTAATTTGCTGTATTTTTAGCCAGTTGGATAGTGCCACACATTTAGTTTTGATTAACTTAGTCAATGCACAGGGCTAGTAAATGTTAAACATTAATATTAATCATACAGCAGTGCCACTTACAGGCTCTCAGCATCCTGATCTTTAGCCAGAAGTGCAGGTGTGCAAATGAGGAATGTTTTGGCTTTAAAAGCCAAACCTTTCTGCCTCTTACACCTGCACATGTTTGGAAAATAAATATAGCCAACAAAAGCTCTTCTAAAATATTATTGTCCAAGGATTCCCTACCCAAACACTTAGGACACACGCACACATATATAAAAGAAGCAGATGCTATTCCAAGAAGTGTAAAGCATGCTTATTGCATGGAAGTTGATGTGGTCTGCTCATGCTCATCACAACAGCAGCCTGTAGGAGGTGTTTAATTACCTGCAGAGTCTGTCCCTGGCTCAGTAGACTGGTATATGATTATCTAAAAAGCCTCATCTTGCTCCCTCTGAAGCCAATGTCAGTGTTCTCATCTTGTTGTCATTAGTGGGTCATGTCTTGGCAATATTTCATTAGATTGTAGTTCACATACATAAGCTTCCAATCAAAATCTTTGCAAATATCACCTTGTTTGTTTGTTTGTTTGTTTTAAGGGACACGCTTAAACATTTCCACCTGCCTTCTGCATTTTTTGTTATCTTTTTGTAGGTTCCTATGATTTTCAACACTCAAAATTACAGGGTCAAAATAACTACAGGAATAAGTGGTATGTTACTCTGCTGATTTCAGTGAAGCTATAAATGCATAGTTTACAATCTGCATGGCAAAATCTGGCAAAATGCGAACTCTGGTATTAATAATCTCAGTTTTTATAAGAAAACCTACTTTGAACACTGCTTGTTGCACTGTATTTTTGAAGATGTTAGTTCAGAATGAAATAGGAATGCAGTAAAGCTTATTTGTGAAAAGAATCAATCACACGGGATAATATTCCCTGACCCTCATGAAAGCTCTGCTGCTGAAAAGCAAGTCCTCTTGTGGTACAGGATACACAGATGCCTAATATGTATCTTCTATAGGTCAAGAAGGAGATAAGAAGATCAAAAGTGGTACGGAACATTCATAATCAATAAACCTTTTATGAAGAGAAGTTGGATCCTGACTTGCTCCTCCAGGGAGCTCCCTAAGGAAAAAAGCAAGCGTAGGTGTGAATCTCTTCCCGGTGTCCAGTGAGACAAGTGATTCAGGAAGGAGTTAGTGCAGTTACTGGTAGATTGTCAGCTGTGTCAGTTAGCATAAGCACAACAACCTTGGTAACACAGCTGGGGAAGGCACGACTGAACTTGTTCACAGCTAGTTTGATTATCTCTTTAACAGTAGATGTGCATCTGGCTTAACATGTAAAACTTGAGGAAACCACAGTTACAAGACGATGATGAGGAACACTGGCAGAACTATTGAAAGTGAATAAACATCACAAAGGGAAAGAATTAAACTTTTCAGAGAGATTGAAAGGATATTTAACTATCTGGAAATAATGGAACTGAGTCAAAGCAAAACTGTTAGGAAACATATCTCATTTGCCTTGTGGCTCTAATGGTGTCACATTTTCTTATACTTGAGCTCGTTTAAGGCATACATCCACCTAAAAAGGTCACTATCGGCTTGGTTTGCAAGTTAAGTGTATCTAAGGTTCAGAAACAACATTTATAGTAGGAGAAGAAGTAAGCAAATGGCAGTAACTGTTAAGACGTGATTAAATTTGATGTATGTGTCGGAGGTGGTTAACTTCTAAATGGCTAAAGGCTACTTTTATTCTCTGGTAGGTGTTTGTGGACCAGAACTAGCAGCTGTATTTCTGTGGCATTGCACGATGTGTCCTAGATTAGCATCCTCTATATAACCCACACACAGAAATGCCCTTTAATTTGGCTGGTCTGTTGACCTGATGGCATTCCTGGAATCCAGGTACCTCTAAGGTTTCAGCCCTGCAAGACCTACAAACCTCAGATTAGTAAGTAGCCGCTCCTTTTAACTGTGCTGTAAATGGGTTTCAGCCTAGGTTAGGAGTCACAGCATGAGTAAGACGTTAGGGTAAGCTGGAAATAAAAAGTCCGGATGACAAATATGATAGCTTATATTGGGGCATCATTAGTATGGGAAATACTACTATGAAGTCAATCCTTCTCCTTTGAAATACTGATGCGTAGTGAATGCAATGGACATGAAGTTGGGATTTTTCTCTGTATTTAACTTTTTAAAAATGCACAAAAATGTTTCCAGGGTTGCAAAGGAAGATTCCTAGTGAAATCAGTGGATCCACTTCCATGACTGAAGTTAAATGTGTGCTCAAGGTCTCTGCTGATTTGTGATCCTTGGCATAGGACCTTCCTTTATTGCTCTTTTTTGTCATTGCAAAGTCAGTAATGTATTCAACATGTTTTCCATAATTTATAACCCAACAGTGACAAGCACTGTATCAAATGCTGCTGTAGTGACTGATAGAAGTAATGAAGTTCAGGGGCCATGTGCAATACATAGAATCAGACTGTTTTTAGAGATGGAGGGAGACTCAGCCAATATGAAAAAAGATCAAGTATGCACCCTATTCACAGTAATACTCATATCCGTAGGATAACTACTAATACAGCTAAGGTGGAAAACCTAGAAAATGAAAGTGCTTTGAAAATGAAGTTGTAGAAATAAACTGAGGATGAGAAAAATTATACATCAAGCCAGTTACAACTGAATATCTTCACTAATATTTTTTTCTGCTGACACTGGAGACCCCGTGAGAAGTCCTTTTTTTTTTTTTCTTTTCTTCCTAAAACAGAAGATTTGTGTCCTGTGATGCAGTTCTATGCAGGCTAAAACTACAGAGCACTGCTGGAAAATTGCAGGAACAATGATTTATTCCTGGGTTGAAAGCTGAACAAGGGAAAACACATAAACTGCACTATGGGCACAAAGAGTGATTATTTTTGCCACATGAAACAGTTTTAAAATTTATGGGAAAAAGTAGTTTTTAACAGTATGGTGTAGGAGGTTTAGGTCTTACAAAAGTAGCTATGGACGGCATGTTTGTTTTTCGGACTGCTATCTTTGCTCTACCATTCAGGTATTTTTAATGGCTTTTCTTGAGTAAGACTTAGAGTAGTTATGTTTGCTGATGGATGAATTTATGTGATTAGAGCAGACTAAAACTGCAGAATCTTTACAATAGCAGAAACAAATCTGCAGCCTTACTTTGTTTTTCTTTAGCAAGTTGTCTTGGGAGAAAAGGTCTGATCATTCTATTTGATTGATGTTCCCCCCCGCCAGTTGTATTTATTTTAAGTATTTTGGTGGATAAATGTACTACTTTTCTGGGTGCTATACTCTGAATCATATGTGAAATTAGAGTGAAGTATGGGAATTTAGCAGTAGCTTTGTCACTGAAATATATAAGTCATTCTCTGGGGTTTTTGTGTCAATTTTTACAGTTTAGGTGGTGCAAATTCAGATTTCTTAGGGCTCTTTCATAAGCCCTAAGCAGATTTGTTTTGTTAGGTGTTTCCAGTGTTCATCTTTCCCAGATTTCTGGTTTCAACTGCTGGAGATCAGGGATACAGAATTACCAACTAAAGATGGGAAGAAAAAAATCCTAATGTCCTGGTTTAAGGTCCTTTTTTCTTAAAAATTATTTCCCAAGTATCATTTCAAAACCAGAAGAAATCCGTTCAGGGCCTGTGATGTAATAACCACTAAAAGCTTTTGCAAGTTTAGTCAGGCAGGAGAAGATGGTGAGAAAATCATGCTAGACCTTTCTGCCACAGCACTGCAAAAGAAAAACTAAAATGTTGAAAAATCATGAGAAATCTTAAAGAATGTGACATTAAAATGAAATTCTTGACTCCAATTTCTTTGTCTTCCAATATCCTGAGTCTAGAAGATTAATTTATTCTGTGGTTTTGTTCCATCTTTGAAAACATGAGGACTATCACACTTCCTAAATGCCAACACTGAGATTTTTATTCAGTCTTCTGATTCCAACAGCTGGAGCTCTAAGAAAGATATTGTGAATCTATAAGCTGCTGTATAAGCTTTATCTATTGTTTCCTATGGATACACATTTGCTCTTATTTACCTCTCAGACAGTACGTATTCCCAGTTTCCAAGTGAATGATATAGCAGGCATCCGGAAAAACACAAGTTTCCCAGACTTCCCTGCTTTTTGATAATCCCAAAGAAAATTGAAACTGCCACTCATGACAGATTTCTAAAGGCAAATTCATTTTCTAAAGCACTTGGGCTCTTAGCTCCCATTGATCTTCATACAAGTTAGGAGCCAAGAGCATTGAAAAAGCCTACCTGCATTTTTCCAGATTTAGTCTCTCTCAAGATTCTGGATCAAAGGGAACTTCAGGGTAGGCTGCAATTGTTTGGGATTGGAGAAAAAATATTGTATAGGAAAGAAAAAAAGATAGAGAAATGCTTTTCTTTTGGATATTTTTTCATCCTGTGTGTTTATAAGAGGTACTGATAATGGAATTTATAGAGGGCTGTTCAAAACAGTTTGATATTTATGTATCAGTCTGTTTTTTGCAAGTTAGTTACATCATCCTATATCCATAGGATAATACTAAAAGGTACTTTTCTTCAGGAAAAGTAGTATATTGTGTTGATACAAGTAACCTGGCTTGGTGCATAAAACAAGACTTTAAGATTTTACAAAATGTGTGTGTGTGTGTTGATGTTTTACCAGCTCAAATGCAGAGCAAGAATGATTTAAAAGAAATTAATGTTTAAATGTAGAAATAGAATTGATAAGGGGAGCCTTGGAAAGTGAAGTCCTTTGTATTTCTCCAGCTTGTGATTCCAACGCCCTTCAGCCTTTTACTTACACAAAACATCTGCCTTCAGCTGTTCCATTTTTCAGGAACAATAGCTCGTAGGAGAGGAATTGGTACTAGTTGTCTTTTATGTTTCCATTATTTTAATTTTTCACTGTTACACATTCAGCTTTTTTTGAAAATGGTCTTCTCCAAAATGTGTGATAGTCAGGTTCCCTTGCATCAGACAGTAGACATTTTTCACATTACTTTCAGTAACTTGCTTTTTTGGGGAAAGGGGAGGAAGACTTATCTTTATCCATTTATCTAGACCATGCAAATATATCTTACAAACAAACAAGGAAAAAAAAAGACACGAAAAAGAATAAGCCAGCTCAGAAAAAAGTACTACCTAAACAAAATTAATGTACTATTCTGATAATTATTTAAAGCATCTGCTCCTGAAGGTTGTTACTTTAAGTAAATCTATTTCACATATTGAAAATAGTGTGGTCTTCTATGATGTTTTAGTTGAATATGTCTTGTATACAAAACTCTTATTTTTGTTGGTTTGGCTTTGAACCAGCCACTGCTATGTCTGCAGACCTCAGCCATGAGACAAAATTTAGCATACTCCCTGGAAAACAAAATCCTTCCCCACACCTTCAAATAGGCACGCAGGACCACACAGTACCCAGTCCTGCACCAACTTAAGCTTGCATACTTGCAATACAAAGGATTTGCTCTGTCGGTCAAAACATAGTAACGATAAATTGGAGCCTACTCACATCTGCATTCCCCACTGAGCTTTTTCCATGAAGAGTTTGAGAGGATCGAGATAGCTGTAAACATGTCGTAGTGACTTTCCACTAAATGCTTACCAGATGGGAAGATCTCCTATTAGAAAAATGGTGCCTTCAGGGATCCTTTCCAAAAGACTAAAGGACTGATTTAGAATGGATTGGGTTTAGCCGAGCTAAATATTTATTTAATTTTCTCAGAAATGCAACCATATTAGCAAACTGATTAATAAAATGACACTGGCAAAAATACTGGTAAGAGTAGATTAGAATGGAAGTGGTTGATAAGACATTAACAGTATTTTTAAAATAAAAGGAACTTCATGAGCTGAATGTAAACCTGAGAACTACATCCTTCACAGCACATTTTACTTATCTAAATACCCAAATCTTCCCCAGCTTTCTGTATTTTCTCAAATTAGCTTCATGAAATTTTAGGACAGAAAAAGCACGAGTGCAAAGCTATTCTGTGAAAAACAAACTCCCACGGTCTAGCCAACCACATAAAAGAAAAAGCTCCTCTTGTTCTGTTGTGAGCTCTTAAGGTGTACACAATTAATCCAACTCTCTCATGTTTTCAGAACTCTCATTAATTGTTGGTGAGAAATTATGAAGGCTGAAGACAGATAATCTTATAATAGCCACCACAATATTATGCTTCACCATATGTGTTCTGTTTCAGACTAAACCACTGTTTCAGGCTCTATGCGTAACAAATTTATACAGGTTACTTATATTTTTTTTTTTCTGATTGATAGAAGATAAAACTTCAGGGGCTCAAGGCAGCTTGTATTCCTTGTCAGCCTGTTTTGTAAGTGACAGTAATTTTACAACTTTTTTCTCTTTCATTTTATGAGCTAGAACTAGCAAAAATTATAGTGTGTATTTACCTACTTACTAGTAAAAATACTGCAAGGTGCTGAGCTGTTCAGTTACTTTCATTGAATTAAATGAGAGCTGAAGATGCTCAAAGGATGAGGTTTCTAGACAACCCCAGTGACTTCTTGTTTATGGGCTACTGGCCTATATGAAGGTGGGTGTTTCTGTCAGTTTTCTCTGCATACACCCTGTTTGCTAACTTGATACTGGTAAAATTAGAAGCTATTTAGCTTTCCCTCAAATTATTTACAGCTTTTCCAATTTTTTTCTCATAATGTATGTCAATTAGTATACTCATAGCTGAACACAGCTCTCCGTAATAATCAGAAATAATACACTATACTGAAATCTGCTCTCTTTTATGTTGTTCAAATTTGAATAGGATAATTGAACGTGTACTTTGTAGCTTAGTCAGTCCTTCACAGAACAAAGGCAGCTACTCACTTTTTTGACTTCAGAACTGCCCACAGAAGTAGAGTTTTGTTTTTCTAGTGACAAGTATTGCTTCCTATTAATTAGGCTTTCTTCTGTGGGCATCTGGGCTAGCTGCTGACAACAATGTATCAGTGAATTAATGTGAACAAAACAATCTGACATCTGCTTGATTTTTGTATTCTCTCAAATGAAACAACTATTGAGAAAAGTGTTAAGACACCTAGATTTGATGACTATAGAAAGACTTTTTTTTGGTAATTGTAATAATGCAAATATAAATTATTTTGGATCCTGAGAGGCCTAGCTAAATAAAAACTCTGCTGTTTAGCATAAGGGAAATCAGGGTATGGCATCATGTATAATAATTTGCATTTAACACAGAAGAAAGCGTTTGTTTTTTGTTAATTGGGTAACAAGGCAATAAAGCTTTGCCATTTATTAATTTATTAGCTCAGAATGTGGTCAGAGTGAGTAATAAGGCTATTTTGGAGTCAGGCACTTTGATAAGACGTGTGAGATTAAGTTGTTTTCATGCATGAGCATTTTGTCTAAAACCCTGCAGGTCACTGTGCTCTTAATGATGTTGTTAACATAAACACAATGTAAATGGAAATTGTTATGTATCTAATGAATAGAATCAGGTATCTTAAATGCATCTTGATACATTAATTTAAGTCAACTTTAAAAGAGGTACACAATCAATAAGGAGCATGCTTAAATGGGTAATTCTTTTGTGATTTTCTACCATGTTGTGCATCTGCAGTCATCTTGTGTTACCAAGCTAAGAAGGCTGTGAGTATGAAACATGGAAAAAATGGTTATCAATATTTTTATTTGCAAGAGTACTTCTTACATCCAGTAGCAAAAGGAATATTAGCATTGTGTCTTGGTTTCTGCTCAAGCAGAATGTGTGGCTTTAATACTTTCAATGTTTGATCAGAAATGAACCTGGTAAAAATAAAGTGGGTTAATTGAAACCTTTTTAATCTTAATCTAATCTGACAGTCAATAAAAATGTAAGCAGACTTTATTAGTATAGCACTGCCCTTAGTATAATTCTGCCCTTAACAGGAAGAAACCTGCCTTGGATTTACAACACACTAATTCTTTTTTAAGCTTTTTCTATTTCTATTTTGGGACTAGGGGAGCTCAGAGGTGTCTGATACTAGGTTATTTGTCTTTTTGTCTGCCTGTGTGTATTTGCTGAGCCAGAGTTTATAGGAGACATAAAAGGTGACAGAAATTTAGGGAGGCCTCTTTGTTTTAGGAATCCTTAAACTCAGTCTAAACTAGCTTTTTGGCAACCCTTAAGAAGTGCCAGTTAAACAAGCTTTGAAACTGGGAAAGGCTTTCCTCCTCAGAGCTGGACTCTTAACATTGCTTAGCTTGCTTGGGCTTTCTAGACAAAATTATACTTACTGGACTGTAAATTACCTTCCTTCCTTTATTAACATACTTGATGTTAACAAACCTAGAAAAATCAGTAGCAATTCTGTTCTGTTCTGTTTGCATTTCAGCTGGAATAGTCACAACAGAATAAGAACTAATTAAATATTCTGGTCATGCTTTGGACTAGAAGTATGTTATTTTGATTGTTCTTTGCATAACCAAACATTTCCATGAAGCTGGATCAACCTTTGTTTTCTCTTTTTGTACAGTACCTACCTAACACAATTGGACCGTGATCTGTGATGTGTTCCTCTGACTTTGGGCAAAACAAATACATGGGTTTACCTCTTAGGTGATTTAGCTACAGGTCTTTGAATGACATTAATGGCACTTATATAATGAAACTTCCTTTCCAGTTTTGCAAACCTCAGCCTTCTCGTCCAATCTGCTGGATACTCATAGTTTGAAACTATACTGTCATTAAGCGTACACAGTAATAATATAATGCAATATAGGTATTGTTGCCACCATATCCCTAGTCTAGAGTTACAACATTTTATCGTTGTGAATTACTGATATATTAACTATGTATTATTTATTAGATCGCAAGATTCAGTAAGTAAGTATTAATCTGGTTGATGTAAAAAAGAGCTTCAACAGCCATTGAAGAAGTGGCCAGGTAAAAGCCTTTCACTTAGTGGCAGAAGTTCTCTTCATCTATCCTGAGAATGTCTATTGCAGAGACGAGAGATAGATAGTGCAAATATTTTCATAGCACTGCCCACACATCTGTCTTGTTTATGATAATCTCTAAAGGAGGAAAATAGAGAAGTTACCTTTGGTTCCATTTAATCCTTGACCTTTTAGGAGCCTGATACTAATTAGTGAGAGGCGCAATGGTAGGTTGAGTGATTCATCCCCGTGTACTCAAATCTCATAATGCGTACAGAGAAATAAGAATTGCGTCCATTTCTCTCTGCTTTAGCATCCTTCAGGTGAGATTTTCAATTGACTTGCCTAAGAATTACAGTCCTGTGGAATTATTCTTTGTCAGTGACTAATAAGTTGGGCTGTGTGTCTGTCTGTCCACCTTGGTCAACATCTTCTGAACCTATAAGACCATTTAAACTAATGAACAGGGGGATGTCACAAAAATAAATAGCAAGTTTTGCAATTGGGCAGACAAGGAGGACTTTGTTGGTGGATTTGTGAGGTTCCTGTGAAGATACATCAGAAAGAATTCTGACAGTGGGAAAAGATTCAAGCAGACCTTGCGGGTGACCATAAAATGCAAGGCTGGAGGAAATGAGGCTTCATTTGTTCTAGAACTACTGCTTGGTTTTCTTTTTTCTTTTTTAGGTCCTATTGCGGGAAATGTCAATTACTGACACATATAAAGAGTCTGACTCTTAGGAATGTGGATGTTATCATCTCTTCTCTTATCTGCTGCTCACTGGGAGCCCTACCTGTTGAACACAGTGGTGAATGCAAAACGGATAAGCATGACAAAGTCCAACTGTATTCATTCAGATAAAGTATTAGGTTTTGTACGCCAGTTTTAACATGTAGGGACTCGGGCCCTTCCATCTATTCTGAGTATTTTTAGGTTATTCTACAAATATTGAGAAATCATCACAATTGCACAGGAGATAGGCCATGATGTCAGAATCAAAATTATTGAATTCCTAACAATCGACAAATCACCCTTTGCGCTGGTTAATAGGATTGTGGTCGGTCAGTGTTTTCTTAACAATTCAGCATTGCATTTTTTCCCTTGTTCCTTTTTGTGCAGAGGTGCAAAAGATGGAAGGTGACATGCTCAACATGTAAGCATTACCCCAGCAGGAATGACTTTCCACTCGTGCATTTTCTGCGAGCAGTTGAATCACTGCCTAATTTCTGCACCCCTAAAGAACATGTCCAAACAGCAATGATTCAAACAAGTGTTTGACCACCAGCTGTCACTGAGACCAGTTTGCAAGAGTTAAGGGGGTTTTATCTGGAAAACTAACTCTCTGCCCACTTAAACCCAGGTGTTTTTCCCCTTACAAGGGTAGTGTTTCAGAGGGATAAGACACTGTGAGGAAACTAACTGCATGCAAGGATCATTCTCATCTCACGCTCGTGTTTCACTTCACTTTAGACAGCTCCCTATAGCTTCTCCTAGGCCTTCTGCGCTTTCAGTATTGTCTCCAGAAATCAAGATTTGAAAAAAATTGACTTGCTTTTTACACAAGATTTAAAGTGCTCCAGAAATGAATTAATATGCAGCCCCTTCAAGAGTCCCAGGGGCAGCTTCTGGTGACCTGAGCCACATGATGCTGTCTGCATGAGTTCCTGCTGGCTGCCCGGGCTCCTGCTGGCAGAGTGTTCGGGACAGAATATCCAAACCTGGCAGCTGGAGGTTCCCAGCGGAGGGGCAATTTCTTCTGTTAATTCAGATGCGGTGCTGGAGGAATGAGGGGGAAAGCTGCGCAGAGGCTGTTTTGAGGCTGTGGGGCTGTGCTTGGCACTCTGAAACAGGAGTTTATTGGGAGCTGTGGAAAAAGCGCATGGAATTATTTTATTTAATTATTTTTATTTTTAATCTTGATTCCTTTTGAAATGTGAGAGTCATCCCGAATTTGAAGCTGCTTTATAGTTTGAGCCACTACAGTAGTAACAGGGCAGGTTACCACAGGTCTCCTAGCACTGAAGGTGTACAGCTAATATGTAATCATATAGCTTGCTGAAAGTCATTTTTACATGAGTTTTGGATGACCAGGTTATTTTAGGTCATTATGGTGGTCATCCCAGGCCTGTAAACAGTTTAGTTAAACCAGTGGATACTATTTTTTTCTATTAATCTTCCTAGAAAAGCCTTTGTAATCCTAATTTTCTAGGCCATTAGGGTAAAGGCAGATTACAACTAAAGCTGGTTTATTAACTTTACTCACCTTGTTTTTGCCCAGCCCAGATCTCTTCTAGTAGGTGTCATCTAACGTGTCTGGCTGTAGCTGCAGTCATTACCTCCCTCTTTCAAGTGTGTTTTCTGACATTTAGGCCTGAGCAACCTTATCTTACTGTGAAGTTATATTCAGCTTCAGAGTTGGCCGTGGACTGTGCAGCAGGTTGGACCAGGAATCCTCCGGAGGTCTCTGCCGACCTCAGTTATGCTGTGATGTTAACCTGCTCCTTCTCACGGCACCAAACCGCTTCACAAGCGCCAATTTATTGACAGATACACAGGAAGCTGCAGCGAGCAGGAAGAGCATCCGATCTGTGATGCCTAAATCTTCTCCCACCCCTTCACCTGTCTGTTTTGAGTTACGCCACACTGCACAGACCCCACCATTGCCCCTCCTGGCCGTGACCGCACTGCCCCGAGCATTTCATGGTGCTGCCATGGATCAGTCAGAAGTTACAAAGTCACCCGTCCCCACAGTGGGCAATACTGGGTAAGCGATCGGCTCTGGACAATGCAGGTGACAGCCTGGTGCCTCCGAGGAGCCGAGGGGCTGAAGGAAGGGCTCCCATTCTCCATGGAAGCACTTCTCGTCTTAATCACAAGAATCGTATTTTTGCACCTGCTTCGTTCGCTCCTCGGCTTCCAGCTGCTGACGAACAGACCCCTTCTGACTTTTTCCCTGCAGCCTCCCGGGACTCACGGCCAAACCAGGGCCATCCCCTGTGCCGGCAGAGGCAGGGCTGGCGTGCTTGCCCCCGGCGACCCTGGATCCCGAGGGGCTCCGGGACTTTTGCCCGGAGCGCTCTCGAAACGCCTCTCCCGGACGCTCAGCGGGAAACCTCACAGGCAGCGGGCTCGGCCGATGCCGGCTCCTTCCCGCCCCGCCGGCAGAGACCCGTCCCC
>VZSZ01001384.1:65752-89359 GCA_013398815.1 Ibidorhyncha struthersii
AAAAATTTTAAAAAAAAGCGTTGAAAATTTTTTTTTTTTTTTTTTTTTTTTTTTTTAAAGAAGTGGAAGAAATACATTAAGCTGCATGGAAGCAGGATAGACTTAAAGGGTTTGGAGAGAATTTTGGTGCCTGTACATATGTGAGACTAAAACAATTGAAAATAAGTACCTGATCCAAACCTTATTTAAAATATTCGTGAATGTTTGTTTGTTTATATAGATATGTATGTATGTATTTATTTATTTATTTTACTCTGGGTCAGGTGTTTGGAGGAATGCTAAGATCCAGTGCTTCTCAAACCTCACACCTCACACCTTACACTGCATTCTTAAATCTATGGCAAATCTCGCACAGGCTGGAGCCATGAAGTGCTGTTCTGCCCCAAGTGCACTGCAGTCAAGGGGAGGACTGCCACTCATAACAGTGGGGTTTTGGATCAGGCCCTGTGAACCTCAGGAGGCGCTAAGCAATCTTAAAGTGTCACCACACACGTTTGGCACCTCATTGGAGGTACTCAGCACTTTGTAAACCAAGGAGCTAAACTAGTTCCTTTACCATGTACAGCTGCGTGGCTGAAAATTTGACAGTGATGAGCTCCAGATGACCATATATCCTCTTAAACACCTCACCTAGTAAAATAAATGAAGAAGAAATATGCAGTAGGATTATTCCTTTGAGCTCTGTGATGGAGAGACAAATAACCATGAAAGCAGAGGGGGCAGCTGCTTCTCTGAGGGATGTTCACCTGCATGAATAGTTCATTGAAAGTGCTACCATGGACTACTCATGTGTGTGGATCAAGGGCAAATAAATAAATTTGAAAGGGGCAAAGGTTAGGTTGATGTGCGCGTGGAGCTTTAAAAAATGTATTTACATCTTGTAAATCCTCCTGTGCTGGAATAATAGGAGAGTGTAATTTTTGGTTGTGTGAGGTGTCTTGAAAGAAACTAAGGAGGCTATAAATTAAATTGGTCTTCTCTCCTCCCCCTTTTTTTCTGTATTGTAGAAGTCTGACATGCACTTTATTACCCTCTCCTAAAGCCGTTAGTTTTGTGAATTAAAGAAATGGTGGACTTGATAGCACAGCAGAGTATATGGTTGCACTGATTGTAAAGTGAGCTTGAATAACTGGGAAGATCACTGTACACTTCCTTGCTTTGTCAAGAGAGAGCTGTGCAGGGAGGTATGCAAATTGCTTCCTGTTTTACATCCTCATTACTTTTATTTTGCACTCTAATAATTAATTATTTATAAATTACACAAATGATAAGCCTGCCCCCGACCTTTCTTGACAGTGGGATGCGTAGTTAAAACCATCACTGGTGATGCAAGTCTTGCAAAGCTAGCCCTTGTAACATTAAGAGTGAATCAGGTTAGTGAATTCCTACAATTAGTATTTCTGCTCTCTGTCCCCTATGCCCACAGAAATCTGTTGTGCACTATTACTTTCAAACAAAGGCTCATGCAAGTGGAACTAATTTCCTCTCCAGTCTTAAAATATCATAAACTGAAGACATGACAGGTGGGTGGTGCAGCACACCATTTACTCTGGTAAGGGCTAGTGACTGACATGTGTGTAACTGATAAATAACATGGACTTGTGCATCAGAATATATACAGATAGCGTGCTTACAGAATAGCCTCTTACTGTGTTAAGCTGAATACGTATGTTTGCAGATTTGCTAAAAATACATTACCCTTTCTGATTTGAGGAAAAATAGTCAACTGATGACAGCTTTTAAAAACCTTACTTTTCCTTGGAAGAGACCTTATAGTCATCCCAGGAGCTTTTTTTGTGTGCTGGGTAAACAACTTTCTTTGCAAAACTATATGCTTTTTTACTCTCTTGGAGAATTCCCATTGTGCATTAGTACTAGCTGATTTTAAAAAAAAAAAAATCAAAGCCAAAACAAAAATACGGGGAGAATGAGACTTGTATTCATGATTGATTTTGATTCATGAGCTCTTCATGCTGTGTGCGGGCTGCTAAAGTGTTGTGAAAAGGACTTTGGCCAACTGGTTCTAAGCCTGCAGTTTCATGGTTCCAGTATTTCCTTTTTTTGTTTGTTGTGAAAATATTAAGTCCATGCAGGCACTTATTTGTCCAGTAAGTTGATGTCATGATCCCTCATAAACATGTAGGTCTTTGTTATGGAAACTAACATAAATATACACACAATTTTTTCCAGACTTCATATTTAGCAGCACCTTATCAGAAAGGAAGGTTTATCACACATCTACAGAAATTGCTACACACAAAAACTTGAGCTGATCCAGACTTTTCTGTATTTGACATACAGATACTTTGTTTAATTTAAAAACTGCTACTCTTTTTGATACAGTTTCACCATATATGATTTATAGAGCCCAGTGATGACTAAATGTATTCTTCTGGCACATATTTTATTTAATTGTTTTTCTGTTTTGTTCAGTTGGCAATAAATTTTGCTGAGGGGATCTATAAAAAACATTGACTTCAATATTACTGTAGCAGTATCTGTAATGGTAAATGTAATTATCTATCCAAACTGGGCAAAAGTCCATTTGTGGTAAGGTTTTGGTGCTGTTTCTCCAGGGTAGCCAGACTACTTTTTATGAAACTAAAGGGAGCATGAGGTCAAAAATCCTGACGGCTCAGACCTTTGATAAATGGCAGATATACCACAAAGTGAAAGGCAGATTTCCCATAGGGAGTTTTTTTTTAAAAAATTCCTTGAGATGATAGTGCAATAAAAACAAACTCAATAATCATATTTGAATGGAACAGCAAAATCCCACACGGAAAGCAGAATAATTTTAATCTGGCTGCAGTAACTCAGGAGTTTAACATCTTTTCTTTCTTTTTTTTTTTTTTTTTTTTTTATAAAGCTTATGGCTTAATTTATTTGCTTCTACCAGCCTCTGTTTTCCCTCTCTTCCAGCCCTACAGCTTGCTAGTCATGTTGCTGCTTGCTGAGCTCTCTCCACATTGCAGCAAATTCCAGCGGAAAAGCGAGTGCACCTCTTCTCATTCCCTAAGTAGACACTTAAAATTGATACATACTTTAATTAGTAAGTGTGTGTTTCACGCATGCTTGGAAGTCCACCTCCATGCACAGCCCTCCACACCTGCAGTCATACCTGGTTTTACCTGGTTTGCTGGTTTAACTGGCATTACCTGGTTTGCTTAGGAGCAAGCTACTAGCAGCCTTAGCATGAGTAGGTACTACTGTGCTGACACAGGGATGTGCTCAGAGAGTTTAAATCTAGGACGGAAATTTAGCAATGAACATTAAAGACACACTGGACTGAAATCCTGTCTCTGATACTGCTGATGTATTATTACCTGTGCACGATAAACCAAACCTGGCTTAATAACAATCATTAGATATGTGTTTAGGCTGTTGATAGCAGGTTCACATATCGCAGTGGGAACATAATGCATCCTTCCCAAGCTTGACAGTGTTAGGAATCTACTGATACAGATCTTTGGAGAAAGAAATGAGGGCATCCTTTTGATTTTATTAAAATTCAATAGACTAGTAGGTTCTTTTTGAAAGAACAAAAAGGAAAAATGATGAGCTTTTCAGAAAAAAAACTAATTGTTCTGCTAAAATGGTAAGTTCTGTGAGGTGTGTACTGATTTATTAATGTAAAACATGAAACTGCCCACATTGTGAAAGTTTTTATGCCAAGCCCTTCATATGCCCAAATAAAATATTTTATGGTTCTGTCAATTAAGACCAAAGGATGTTAGCATAAAGAGAGAGAATCCGCAGTACAATCAAGTGAGATCCTTCTAGTTCCTGAAAGCACAAATTCATTTAAGAAAAAGCTGAAAGTGTAGGTTGAAAGTAGTCTGCTGTATATGACTGCTCGCTGTAGCTCAGGATGAAACCTGATGACCTGCAACATTCCTTAGGCATTTTTATTCCCATAGTTTCACATTCTTTACCAAACATTCCCATCCCCAGCCCCCTGCCCCAGTAATAATAATTTAAAATGCTAACAAATCACCAATGACAAACCCAGTTTTGAAAGAAATAATGGATGGGATCCTTTGTCGTGCCTAACTTCAGCCTTCAAGTCTAAGCTTGGACTTCTGCAGTTGGAAGGAGGCAGAGATGGTCCCTGGATTGATACCTGCTCTGACAATGCTAACATCTGTACTTGAGAAAGCTTGGATGTGTGGACTTCTGAAAGCATGTGTCTCTCTCGGCTTATTGTAGAAGGGCCTAGATGACAAACTTCGATGAAACATAGAATTTATTTAGTTATCCCTAACCTAATCTGGAGTTTATTGCTGCTGCAGTTATTTCCTTGCTTCTTATTGTACCATGGCTGTTGGAGTTTCAGGTATGGATCAAGACTCTGTTGCGGTGGGTATTGCACAACCCTAATGCAAAAATTTGTCTAAGTTTCAGTCCAAAGGCTGCTCCAACAGCTGTTTAAGTATTGTTTTTTCTAATGACTTGGAATATCATACATAAGCAGTCATTGGGGCAAGGCCTAAAATTTCCTCTCTGAGTTGAGAGTTAATCAGGAGTTTAGAAATGTGCCTACTGGGTGTGTATATATGTAGGTGTGTTCTTCTGTCTCTTTTTTGTCCAAACCAGTATATCTGCAATGCGCCGAGAAAAAGTGGAACAGTTTTAGCAGTAAGGGTTGTGAGTCTCTGTTCTGACAGGAGATGTGTATTTCAACTTTTCATGGACAAGGGGGAATTAGACTCTTCTGCTGGGTGACTGCTCTAAGCCCAGTGCTGTTGTGCAAGGGTGAGGAGGGCAGTGTCGTCTCCCGTGAGTTGCCAGTGTGCGCTGTGAAATGCTCAGAGTTGTAAGTGTGTGCTGGCACATCTGCTGGACTCACTGGCTTTCGTAAGATGAGTGGAGAAGTGCTGTGCTTATGGATCCTGTTGGATTTCTTCAGCCCTGGATGAGGCTGCTGTGGAAAGAGGAGAGATGCTGAGGCGCTGCTGTCTTGCAGGACTGAGAACATGCGTGCTGCCCTTGGCAGAGCTGTCGATGCTCCGCACAGCCCTGTCACCATGTCTACGAGCTCTGAAGCAGTGCTGCAGTATTTGCAGTGGTGCCTCAGGGAAATCTGAGGCTTGGCCAGAGGTATAGTGTGAGGTTCCCAGTGTTGGCTGTTGGGTTAAATTGAAACTGAGTAGGAGCACCAAGGAACTTTGCCAGGTACCTCACTAGTATCCTCTGAAATAGCACTTGCATTACATAGGTGATTTTGTGCCTCAGTTTCCTATCTGCAATGTGAGAATAACAGTATTTCCCTTTCTCTTAGGATTGCTGTTGCTCTAAATAGGCTGTGCGCTTTGATATTACAGTAATAGTTATCACCATAACGCCTAAAAGCAGCAGGATTGTAGAAAACCACCTCTGTGGTTTCTTTGTTCCCTTGGCTGTTTCACAGTACAGTCTAGGTATTAGAGAAGAAAAGGCTCTCACAGGTCATGCAAACTTCTCTGCTTGTTCTCGTGTTTGTTTTGATCAGGACACCTTTTGATGTGTAGTTCAGTTTAATGTAAATGCCTAGACTCTGGCACTTCGAGATCACTGAACAGGCTTAGATTATGTGACTAAAACCATTTTCAGTTAAACTTAAACTGTATTTAACATGATTTTTTCTGCCCTTATTTACCGGTATACTGAAATAACTGTGCTTCTTTCTCAGTGTTTGTACCTTCCCTACTCTTGTGGACTTGTAATTAATTCTCTGAATGACATTTATTTTTGCCTTTAAAATTTTCTTTTATAACTCTTTTTTTATGTGAGTTTGGTGTACTATTTAATTGCACCATGTGGATAGGACAATACCTACGAGTTCTAGTACCTACCTACTGTGTATTTGACTGGCACATTTTTAGAAATGTACATACACACAGAGATTATTGTTCATTTCTGGCTTCCTTCTAATCTCTCTAATGTCCTCATGATTATTTGTGTTTTCTAAAAAGAAAACCAAGAACAGTAAGTAGTTGTTTTTTTTTTTAAATATGTCATAAAACCACTTTAATTTGGTAATTACCAAAAAAGCTAATTTCTGTGGTTTCTGTACAGTAGCATTGTTTTTTAACAAAATTTGTTCTAGTAGATGAAGTGGATCTATTTAATGTTTTTTTTTTCCCCATTCACATTATGAAATCTGTTTCTTTCATGGTCTTTGGAAGCTCATCAGAGTTATGGTAAAACTGCATGAAGTGTCATAGAAACATATTTGCAAGCACCGACTACTGTGATGTGTCCTTATTCCTACTGAGCAGTAGGCCCATGTTTACTGGCCAGTGTGTTTAGTTTTAGCAGATGGCAAGCTACACTGTGAAAACACATTTTTTATCACTGTTACTGTCTCTTCTCTGCTCCCCAGACTGAAAGTGCCACGGGGAAAGAGCAGTCTTCCCTGGCACGTGTATGAGGAAGATGTGGTATACTGGGGCTCCGCTCTGAGTTGGTGGCGTATAGATGATTCTCTAATACCAATAAATAATAATGATGATGACAGAGGATTGAACTGTTCCACCTGCAAATTCTAGCGGTGTGTAACCTGGCCTCCCTAACTGAGCTACAGTAGAGAAAAGTTGTTTTTCGTGGGTATTGAACAGCCTGTTTATGGTTAATACATTCCCACACTTGCCTTCACCAGCAATTGTCACTGCAAGACAGATGCCCAAGGGGATGGCACTGGAGGGTGAGAGGAATATGTTGGAATCACTCTTTGAGCTTTGGGCAGTGTTTCACAGTGTTAAATGTGACTGATTCTGAAGAAATAGTTGTTTCTTTATTGAAAACACAATTGTATCAAGGGATGGTAGGTTGCCATAAAATTCTCCTGGGTCTAAGTTCAATAAGATATTTTTCCTGTGTTTGCTAGCAGAAAAATACCTTGTAACTTGCTCCTTTCAGAGGATTGGAACCACCTGTGAGTCTAAGGCATCTAAATCTGCAGCGGTACTTGTTAAATCTTGCCATTTATGGAAAGCAGAATATTCTTTTCTCTGATCTTCTTTTACGCTCCTTGGTATTGTGTTGGGTGTTCAGCGTAAGCAGGCATCAGTGTTAGCATAGGTAGAGACAAGAGTATAACCCTGAGGGAACTTGTGATCCCCTTTCGTATAGGCAGCTCTTTTTTATGCATGGTTTTGAGGGACTTCATGGATGAGGCATAAAAATAGAAATAAAAGAAACAAAAGCAACAGGTGCCAGCAACAGGTGGATTACTTTCTGGGTGCAGAGAGATTTTTACCAGTCAATTACCACCACAAGGCAATGGGGGCCCATCAGGACGTAGTGCCATACACAGTGCTCCAACATTCAGTCTGTTACAGAGCTCATGAGGTGAACTCTGGGGAGATTTGTAGCAGCAAATGCCTGGAGATGCCCAGGGACCTGGCTGGTGGTGCTGGAGACCCGTAACCGCATGCAGTTGGGTGGCACAGAAACACTAATGCACTTTTGCCCAACTCACCTCAACCAGCAGTGATCTCCCCAGTGGGAAAGGAAGTCAAAATCGAATGATTGGGATCTACTGTGTGTTTGTTTGTACTTACAGGCTCTAATCCCAATGATTCTTAACTAAATAAACCCCAGTATCCTAGTCCACAACAGGTTGGTATTAACATAGTTCTAGATCTAAGTTCCTAGCTGTTTTTTAGAGTGATCCTACTGTGCTCTTTCTGAGCACTTTATGGGGCCCTGTTGAGACTAGTAAAGGTTCACATCAGATTTGGCTGCTACATACTGGCTTGTGGATACATTGTGTGAACATCATTCCTTTTGCCCTCTGTCATTTTAGTCTTGTAAACCACGTAAGTTTAATTGATATTGTATAGGACTTCAGAGTCTTGGGTATTGTAGTATTTCATGTGGTTACAGCACAGAAACAAGCAGGCATCTGACATAAAAGCTTTCCTCTCCCAGGCTCAGATGCCCACATACAGGCCCTAGGACTTCATCAGAACTGCAGCTTTTGATTTAGAGAGCCATTTCTAATTTTGCTAATTTATTTGGCTTTTAATCAGTGGTTTCCTATGTTTCCCTGCCTGTTACCCAACCACATAATGTCAAGCATGTCAAGAGGTCTTAGCTGTCTTGAGAGCAGTCTTGAAACATGTTTTTTGCCCTGAGTGAGAAGTACAAACTGAACAGAAACTATGCAAAACCTCTGTGTTGGGAGTATGGTGGCTTTGGAGTGGGAGCCATGTCCTGAGCATCAGTGACAGACTACAGAGGATGGAGAGTGAAGTCCCTGGTTGCCCTTGGCTGTGCTGGTGTTGGGAGTAGAGAATTGGGAAGCTGTTACTATTGATGTTTCTGAGCTTTTCTTTCCCTCTGGATGGGGAAGACCAATACTGGTGGAGTCAGCTGAGACCTGATCCTGTTCTTTTTGAGGTTTCCCAGCCTGATAGGAAAAACAAATACGAAAGAATCCAGAGTTATTTTTTCCTCACTTGTATGTGACATCCACCGAGGTGCTGCTGAGCACATGCAGGAGGGAGGAGGATGTGAGGATGGAGCAAAAGTGCCCATATTTTTTGAGCAAGCAGCCCACTATCAATGTTTCTAATTTCTCTTGGGTCACAGATATTATTATTAAACTCTGTCTAAAACCACTGTAAAGAAGAGAAGCAAGAAAGTATGTTGTACATCAGCTGAACAGCATTTTTGTAGGGCCATGAAACCCACTTTGTGATTCACTGATTAAGCTGTTGGCTCCCACCAGCTTCTGCGAAGGAAGATGCAGAAGGAAAGCATTCCCCTGCATATAGGCTGAATTGGGCACCTCTGCTTAAAAATTGTAAGATATAACTCAGCGAACACGTTTTCAGTTCATAATGAAATACATATGTTCATCTTCATGCAGCATCTCTCAAGGGCTACTGTGTAGAGCACCGAGGACCATTAACAGGATCTCCTTTTCCTTCCTTCCTCCTCTTCCAACTACTTTAAAACAGATGTTTTTTTATAAAGTGGGCTACACTTAGAAGGCTTTGAGCCTTGCAATTCCTTTTAATAATCTCATTGCTCCTTGAGAACTCTAAGAGACAGCGTTTTTTAAATTGATTGTATAAGCACCTTGTGCCCTGTGTTCCATTTCTGTATTTAAAAAACCCTTGGGGGAGAGGAGGGAGATGATTGATATCAGGCTACCATATATAATCAGTGTGAGAGCTAGGTTGTTAGCTGGTAAAATATCAATATAAAGTATTTTTTTTTAGCTTAGCTACCTGCAGAAAAGCCACTTCTTGAACTGGCACAAACTGGCACAACTTAAGAATTGAATAAAAGGCAAGCTGCTTCATCAGCAGGTAGACTTGGTTTGGCTTGATCAGTCTGCGAAAATGCAGGATTTTTTACGCTGCTTTTGTGTGTGGTACTGAGGCAAGAGATGTTTTATGAACACTGGAGCTGCATGAAAAGAAGGCCCTCCACTTCCTGTTTGAATCAGTGTCCATATTATTGTGAGGGATTGCATCTTGGCTCTAATGTTCGTGACTGCAAAGAGACTGTTCCTGACGATGGGAATGTAAGGTTAGAAAAGGATATAATCTTTATCTTGTTTGCAGAAACTGCCAGCAAGTCTGGTTATTGCATTGCTGTATTTTGTGAAGTATATCGAGGCTCCCTGAGGGAGCAGAACTCAGTCCAGCGTGATGTTTCACAGGGGTCGGTAGCTCAGAAGTCAAGCCCGTTGAGATGAGAGCACTGAAATTCACATTTAGGCACAGACTGTGTGCCAGGAAATAATATAAAGAGTTCATAGTCTTTGATCCACTGTCTGTGGATGGTTTGCAAGAAATATGCAAGCTTTTTCTTTTTCGTAGCAGCTAAATAGACTTGTATTTATTAACTGAACCTGATTGTCACAGTTACTATCACTCAATGAGAAACTCTGCTCCCCTTCAGGCAACTTCTGTGTCTGTCCTTTGTTTCTGTTACTTTTCTGTCTGCTTTTTTGTATGTCTCTCATTCCTCCTCCCTCCTTTCTTTTCTCTGTCTCTGTGTGTCTCCTTTGTTATTCTCCCTTCATTTCCTTCTCTGTATTAAATCACCTTTCTCACCCCTGAGGGCTTAAATAGCATCATCTTCCCGGTTCCATCTGGAAAAAAAGATCTTGAAAGACATGGTTAGTAATGACATAGACATGTCATCAGTTTGGGAGTTGTCATTCCAGCGAATATAGATGTTCACGCTTGGTCACGTGTTGTCTGCAGGCTTGGACAGACAGCGCGACATTGCTTAAGGAAATCTTGCCTTCATGGCCCTATCTGTAGCTCTAGAGGATAGCAACAACAGATGTTTAAAAAAACCATTGTCGCCAAAATACATCATCTAAATTGAAACTGGCCCAGGAGCAGTGTATTTCACCTCATGTCCTGTCATTGTTTAACCCCAGCCAGCAACTAGGGCCACGCAGCCACTTGCTCACTCCCCCCACTTGCGATGGGGGAGAGAATCAGAAGAGTATAAGTGAGAAAACTCGTGGGTTGAGATAAAGACAGTTTAATAAGTAAAGCAAAAGCTGTGCACGGAAGCAAAGCAAAACAAGGAAATCATTCACTACTTCCCATCGGCAGGCAGGTGTTCAGCCATCTCCAGGAAAGCAGGGCTCCATCACGCATAACGGTTACTTGGGAAGACAAACGCCATCACTCCGAAGGTCCCCACTTCCTCCTTCTTCCCCCAGCTTTGTATACTGAGCATGACGTCATATGGCATGGAATATTCCCTTGGGGAGCTGGGGTCAGCTGTCCCAGCTGTGTCCCCTCCCAACTTCTTGTGTACCCCCAGCCTGCTTGTTGGCAGGGCAGCAGGAGAAGCAGAAAAGGCCTTGACTCTGTATAAGCACTGCTCAGCAGTAACTAAAAGATCCCTGTGTTATCAACACTGTTTTCAGCACAAATCCAAAACATAGCCCCATACTAGCTACTATGAAGAACATTAACTCTATCCCAGCCAAAACCAGCACATACGTCCAGCCTAAAGCTGTGGAGTGATCTCTTAATCTCACCTGGGGTTAGTTTTGGACTGGGGACATGAAGTGAAATACACTGCTTCTGTGTCAAGCTTCTGGATGAGTTTAAGTGGTCATAATTAGAAATGAAAGACTCAAAATCCGATTTCCAGTCATCCAGTTCTATAATCTGCACATACCATCTAATAAGAATTTTTATACTACCCATCACCGGGCTGACTCTGCTGCTCATCCAGGTTTAATTGAAAAATAATCATAATCTATTCAATGTTAGATTTAATGCATAAATGAGGTATTGTGAGCAAAGCACAACTTCTAAAATGTTTATTACTGTGGATTTTATTGTCTGGATTAAGTTCAGATATTAGTGCATGTCATTTTGATACTTAGAAGATATCATTCTGATATGTGACTTTGCCAAGTATGCCTCATTATTACTTTTTGCAACTGATAGGCAATGAATTTTTTTCCTTTAAATGAAATGAAATATTTACAAGCTGTTACTTATTTCAGGAATTTAAATGAATGAAGCTTATTTTGAAAAGAAATGCAAGCTGAGGAAAGCAAAGACAGCAAATGAGCGTGAAGCTGTTGTGGGAGGAAAACTGCAGTTCATCTTTGTAAGCTCTGTGGCTTTAGCTGAGCCTTGAAAACATGGGAGTCAAAAGCAGGAAAGTGCTAAGGTCTTGGTTTCTGGCATAGCTTGTTTCTCTGATACAAGTGCACTTGCTGTGCAGCCAGTGCAGATCATGGACTGAAAGAACAGATGAACAGATTTAGAGTGCTTTTATCTGACATGAAATTGATAGTGTCTTATGGGAATGACTTCTAAGAAGAACATAAGAATGTCTATGCTAGGCTAGACCTGTGGATATCTAGGGAAGAGCATCAGACTCAGATGAATATTTTGTGATCCTTCACCAGGCAGCTTTTCTGGCCAACAGCAATTTGTGGCTCAGGGGTAACTGTAAAAGCTTTTCAGGTGCAAGAAACATACCTTGTTTATAAAGATGAAAATGAGAGAGAAGATGAGCTTATGTACTTAAATGCAGCAGTTAGTCAAAATTGCTAATACTGAATTTCTATTGATTACATCATCCTTTTCCCAGACCTAAATGAGTTCAAATTCTGGGGTCTGTTCTCTGAGTGATTTAAATTTTGTGGCTCTGTAGCTTCATTTTAGAATTGCAAAACCATTTCTTACTATATTGATTTAAATAGTAAATTAAATTCCAACAAATTATATAAAATAACAAGTAGACCTATCAACACATAATTTACAAAGTACTTATTTTCTACTGTAAGTTTCTCACCAGTTTGGAAAGCGTAAAGAGTACTGTTTCTCTTGAGTGAATGTTGTTTCTAGAAAGAAAGATGCATGGCAAAAGTAGTTTTTAGATTTCTTTTTGTTTTCATGGAATTTATTAAAGCATCTTTTTAGAAGTGTTGCATAATGGTACTTTCACATGGAAAAAGTACTAAGTATCCTGAATGTTTTCCTTGGTTATTTAAAATTGAATAAATGTTCGTTAAATAGACAACCTCATCTGAGTCAGGATTAATTTTAGATTCAGGCCATTATTCTCTTGGTACATAACCAGTACAGTATATGTTCTTATAAACAAGTGAGTCTCATTTTTAATTTATGAAAGTTTACCTGAGAGTATTCAAATGTCTCACCCTTTCCAAGCATTAAAAAATGCCTTTGATGTCTCAGCGTTTGACTTTAAAACAGCTGATCTTCTGGTGTGCTGTATAATAAAGTTGTTTTGATACATACAAGAAATGCTGCTTGTTTGTTCCAAGTTTGCATGGCATAATTAAGCTTGGTGTTTGTTCAGTGAAAATCAGTGATTCTGTTAAAACAAAAATCAATCCTTTTTTCTTAAGTTACTTTAAGGCAAAGTATTAAACAGGCATGATCAGGTTTCTTAGATTTTAAGAAGTGCCGAGGATGAATTTGAAAATCTTCTTGCTCATTCTTATTTACACGATTTTTAAATAAAGATTTCTAGTGCTCTCTTTTAATTTTTAGTATTGGATTGAAGGATATCAATAAAAACATTCAATTATAGTGGACTGTCTGTAGGCTCCATGGGAACCTGAGCCTTGATTAGATTTCTCAGCTAGCATAGAGCAGGACCATTTCATTGACTTAAATTTCACTCATTATGGAAGGATTCTTAGCTTTGATTTGTCTCACAGTTAGTGGAGTGTTCACAGTAATGGAAAAGAAGAGGTGCACAAGCCTACACAATGGGGAAATGTAAAGAGAAACAGGTAATATCACAAAAATTATATGGTAAATGTTGAATTCCACACTGTTCATTCTTACTGTTTTTCCTCATAATTTTTTTCCATAAACATTTCTATATTATCGAGTGTATCTAGAAAAAGCAAGCTTGCTAGCTCCAGCATAGGTTTGTTGTTTTTTTGCCTTTCTTTGTCTTCTCACTTTCGCTTCGTCCTCTACCTTCCTTTCTATGGACTGGTTAATTTAATCTTTCTAGATGCTGTATTGGTTTGTTCAGCATCACTAGGGTCAGCAAGCTACATATGAAAGGCACATCGCCTGAAGGAAACTAATATCCCGATCAACTTACCATCACTGCAGATAGAGGGAAACCAGCTGGCACGAGTGAATTGATTTCTGCATCAATCTCCTTGCACAGGCAATCAATTCAATGGAGAGAAACGAGACCTGAGTCCTCATCACTTTCCTGTTGTAGAAGGCCCCTATATCAGAGTCTTGTTCTTCTGAATTCAGTGATACACTGTGCTAACACTTAGCTATGAGAGCAATGACACTCCATACTGAACCCAAAGCCTGTAAAAGGCAACAGCAGGCTACAGTGTGTTTTGGATCTGATCCTTGGGCTAGTGCTGTAACCATACTAGTCACCATATCAGTTAAGAGGTATTTAAGCCCCAAAAGCATTAGGAGGGATCTCTCATCTCTCATTGCTAACAGCATGAAAATAATCTTGATAAGAAAGCAGGACCAATTTTATATGTAAATTTTAATATACCCAGCTGCTTTTTGTAGTTTCTGAACCACATGCATGGTAATAATTGTGAGGAATGACATACAGTTTTAGTAGGCATCATTATTATATCTACATGGGGAAAAAAACATGGTGCTTTCACTCTTCTCCCTTGCATTTTGGTGAATGAACAGTAGTGCAGCAAAGCAGGTCTGTTCTGTAATAAGAATTTTCAGGGCACTATAATTTATAACTTAGGTAATGGCTTAAGTAGTCGAGTTAAAGAGAAAATAATTAGAAGGCTAATTTGGATTCACCCTTCCCTATTACCACTTAAAGATGTTGACTGTAGAGTTCTGTTACTGCTTCATTTAGCTTGACTATTGCAATGACCTAACTCCTTGTGCATCAGACTGTTCTTGTTCAGATACGAAGTAGGGCTTTTGTGCCGCTGGATCAGAGCATGTAGAACAGGGGTCTTTTCTGATATCGTAGAATTGGGAGTGAATAAGCTGACATTGGCTTACACAAGGGAACAGGCTTGCTCTGCTTTGGTCCCAAAGGTGTCGTTGATTCTATTTGCATTACACAGTCAAATATTTGTATATGCTATCATTGAGGCTGACAAAAGGTTGTTATAGGGCAGTGTTTATGTCACAAACGTGACATTTACTTGTTGATGGGATAGTATAATGTCAGCACGTCGTGGTGCAAATGTCATCATTTTGTGATGTGACAAATTGTCCCTACGGATAGGCTTTTTAAGAGACCTTAACGAATGTTGGAAAAATGAATAGATTTAGGCTGATTTTATTTGCGTCATATTTAGGAACAATCAGAAGTTTAGAAAGCAAAGCTTGCAGCAATTTGTATCACTTCTCATTCTTGAAGGGTCTTTGCTAATGTCACAAACTTTAGTCATTATATACATGATGCTTCCTTAGCAGGCAAATTTGTTGACTCATCATGCTTCAAGGCAGCTCCAGAGATGACAATTCTTCAGTAACTAACGTGTTTAATTGGATCATTCTCCATTTGTAGCAGACTGTATTTTCCTATTTTAACCACAAAATAGTAGGAGAATTTGGAAAGTTTCCTGTCTGTCAAAACTTAAGTGCAATAGGAAGTAAGATAATTTTGTTTGTAGTTGTTCTGTCCTTCATTCAAACCTTGTTAGAGGCAATTGTGAAGCATACTAAGCAGTGCTGCTTATACCTTATCTACAAGGCAAATTCAGCTGGGATGGCTGTGCTTTGTTAACACAACTAAACTGAGCCAGAAGTATATTTGGTATTGCAGTGCATTCCTGGGCAGCTCCCTGTGTATGCCAGAGACATACTGTAAGAAATAAAAGGAGAGGATATTCAGTAGTTTCCAGAAGACATTTTAAATAAAACTAAGACGTGTAAATTGCACTGCAGTCGGAGCCTTTGAGAATGTTGATCGGGTTTCTTAAATATGAAGGGAATATTCTGATGAGAACCGAAAGCTGCAGCTTTTTCTGTGGCAATAGTAGATTTCTGCTTCTGTAGAAAGAGACTCAATGGAAAAGTTGTTTGTCCAAGCACAGAATAATTAAATTGTAGATTTGCTCTTCAGGTGAGGTATTTCTGGACCTAATGATGAAATTTGGTCTTAGCCAGGCCTAGTCATACTTCAGGGTGATGGCGGCATGTAGGCTTATTCTGTCAAATGTGGGTCAGAAAAGCAACATGTAATAGTGCTAGCAGGCAGTATTCTGCCCTCTGTTCCTGAAGAACTGGGGGCTCATTCTAAGCTGGACTTCATATGAGTGATTTTGTATGAAGCTACTTTCCACTACATTTGGAAAAAGTTCTGATGAAATTTGTGCTTTCCAAGTCTGCATGTTCTCAACTTGTTGTTCGCACAGAAATTTGTGTTTGTGTATGTGCTGTATGTGAAAATATACAAGCAGGTGGTTTCAGGCACTGATTCTGCCTGTATAATTTGTATATTTAATGCAGAAGCTTGAGCTGCTGTTCTTTGAAAATGCAGATAAATATAAATAAAATATAGTGTGTTCTCTTGTAAAATTTTCTAAGTGAGGCCAGGACGGGCAGTCCCTGGACAACTCCTCCCCAGGAGCTGAGAGAAGCCTGGCCACTTATGTCAGCTTCAACTATGGCACTACTGTTAGAGAACCGTGCTCATGTGGACCCTTCTTGCTATACTTCGCCAATATTGAGCTAATGCTCTGTGGTTACACCAGCCTGTAACTTGCTGCTAAAGAAGAGAAATTGAATAAAGAAAAAAACATAGTGTCTGATGGAAATGAACAGTCTTGAGCAAACTTTGAACAGCTTTCTCATCAAGGTATGTGGACATCGGGTACTTTTTTCAAACCATTTGGTTTGGAACTGAGCCAAAGCCAGTCTTTCTCCTGAGCAAATTCCTAAAGTAGGACATTTTTGCTCAGATTACCAACAGCGTAAGCCTCCGTTTCTGTAGTTTCTATGTCAGTTCAAAGACAGACTCCAGGTGAGTTGTGATTTCTCTGTAGAGGACTGTCAGTGGTTGCAACATGATGCGGTCCCTGCAGAAACGGCAAACGAGGCGGGTCTGGTTGTTTTTGCATCTCTTGGGCTTCTGGTTTGCGGGGCTGCCAGAGGCTTTCTGTTCAAACTTGAGCAGGTAACTTGAATCTTTATATATCTAAATGTCACATACGGAAGTCTTGTTCCGCCTCTCTGGTTAGAAGGGCAACATCAAAGATGATGAAGTGTTTGGATACTTTGGAAATTTGTGTGATCATGTTACCATAGGTAAACAGAAGGGAAAAGAGAGGCAACCTACACAGGGAGGTTATTTTTCTGATGTTAGTCTGATATAAGGGAATCTCATTTTACAGTCCCTTATCCAGAGCTTTCATGTCGCTTTGCATTCTACATGATATTGCTTTTTAAATGCTGTCCTGTAAAAACAGTAGAGCATTATGAATGATTTTTCATTTACATATATTTTTAATACCTGATACTTGCATTAGTGAAATATGTTTCTTACCAAGCCACTTTTAATTTTGATATGTATTATTCTCTTTCATAATAACATCTAATTAACAAATCATAGGGAAATTTTACCTTCCTTAAAGAATGCTTGAGATCTTTTAAATTCTTTTCTCAACTATATGTTTTTTTTAATTTTAATTTGGTAAGAGTTATAAATTTCTTAGAATCATTGCGTACATAATAATTTGAAATGTGTCTGGCATTAGTTCTGTAAAAACAATCTGGATGTTCTCTGATCTGGATCTACAGAGCCATAAAATATATATGGCACTGTATTAAGTTTTATAATGCTCATTACTTCAATGTTGTACCTGTTGGGTAGAAAATCACTGAAGCGGATGAAGAGTATTGCTCTTTGAGCAGCAGAAATATTAGAAGTGCTTTTACATGGCCCCTTCTAGATATGAGTTTCACTGCAGGGTTCAGCAAAGAAATAATTAGTATTTAAACTGTTTGCAAAGGAATATGACTATTCCTCCAGAGCAGAAGAATTACAAATCAGTGGAGCGCTGCAGAATTTTTCTTTGGGCTAAAATAATTGCCACATGAGGTCTTTAAGATATAACGAGGGGTATTTGTGGTGTAGCAAAGTGAGCTTAAAACTCGATATAGCGGGACCCTGTTTTAATTCCCAAATCTTTCACATGACTGTCATTGTAATTTGGGGGAATGCTGTTTGTTCCTGTTCCAGTTGTTAGAGCTGTATTAGCAACATAATCTGTGTGTCTTTAAAATTAACTCTGCCTTCATATTTAGTTACTTTCAGGGTCAATTGCTATGCTACTTAAGACAACAAATTTAACCTACCTGCTTTGTAATCACTGTAATCGATACTCTGGAAGGCCCGGGGTCTATATGGGTGCTGTACAACATCGACTGTTGTACTCCAACAATAAGATCCTAAAGGTTAAATATTTAGATAGTGTTAGCTAGCCTTCTGCTTATAATTATAGCCTTAATAAACCTCAATATTTGTCTTGATATCTTCCTATTTTTTAAAAGGGATTTTTATTTATGATCTGTAGAAAATGCATTTATTTAATAGGCTATACATTAGCATTGCTAATAGTCATAATGTGTTTAGTTTCAAAGGGTACCTGCTTGCAAATTTACTGCAGAATAGTGGAAGTGCCACCATTCACTTGGGAGTGTCTAGGAGAAAGTCATGTTACTGTTTTAATTTTAGAATACATCATCATAGCGTTCCACTTTACTTACTGAAGTGCCAGTTGTTTGGTCTCAGTAGATGTACAGGACATGAAACAGCCCTGTAAGTATCATGGTATAAAGCCATAAGAAAACATGGAAGTTTGTGGTGGATATATAATCCCCAGCTCGGTTTTGCACAGTGAGAGCTTGTTGTCTCGGTTTCAGATGTAAGCAACTTCTGAGTGTAAAAAGTGGTATGCATGCCCCATTTACCTGCGCGACCCAGGTTCACCTGTCTATTGTATGGGTTTAAATGCTTTGCAGTCTGCTGATTTTGCATTCTCCTGCGTTACAGCCCTCTTAAAACAAACCCTTCAAAACCAGGGTTGTTTTTAAGTTGGCTCACTTCGCTGTACTGGTGCATGGTACAGCTCTGCAACCATTGCACTGACATCAGACACAGGCAAGGGGCTGCGAACAAGAGGCCAGAGCAGTAGGGAAATGGGAACTTTGGGAAGTAGCTTCGCTGCTGCATCAGTGTATTGTGAAACAGATTCCTTAACATGTAGTTTGCTACCTGTTTCTCTGGGTAGCAGTACTGTCTTAAGCAGCCACAGAGTATTTCCAGGCCCGTACAAACCCTCTCAGCTGGTGTCAGTGTAGTTGTTTGTGGAGAAATGACTTGGAGAATTAATGGTGATAAGAAGGACCTGGGCAGCTGGGTTTAGAATATTTTCTTTAATGTCTGATTTAAATCTGCCTTGCTTCAGTTTACTTCTTTCCCTATGCACTAGGGATATGGAGAAAAGTTTATTCCCCGTCTCTTTTCATCAAACTTTAATGTATCTGAAAGCCTTTATTATGCTGCTTCTATGTCTTGCATTCTTTAGATTTAATAGCCTCAGCTTCATCATCCTTTCCTTGTTGCTCACTTGGTGCTGCTTTTCTAGACCTCTCATCATTTTTATTGCATTCTTCCAGGCTCTCTGCAATTAATCCACATTAGTCCTGTGATGCTTTGGCACGAACACACTCTTCCAACTGACGTCTTCAGGCAGGAGAAGTTTCCTCTCTGAGTGTCACAGTCTGCATGTGTCTTGTCTTGTAGCCTCTTGATCCATTACCTTATTGTGCCATGCTGCTGCAAAAAAGGCAGACTTTACTCTCTCACGATTCATTAACACCCCCAGCTCTTCCTTTACTGAGTGTACTTTGCTCTTGCTATTCTGATTATGCCTATTGGTCGCCATTGTTCTTGCTGAATGGCACCCAGCCATTTTTGATCATCTTTCCAACTTGTGAAGATCATTTTCAGTTCTCATCCTGTACCTTAGTCTGTATGTTTCAGCTTGGTGTCATACTCTGATTTAATAAGCATAGCCACTTCATGCAGATGGTAAATAGTACCAGACCAAGCATGTGTTCCCTTGCAAGCCCGCTTGATACAGAGGACATCTTTTGCCTCTCTGTTATCCCAAAGACCTGTTACTCTGCCATATGAGGGAATTAGATCATTTTTATAGTACTTGCTTTTCAAATTGGACTTCACTCATTGCTAGTAGACAGTTTATTTGGTGGTAGCTTCTAGATTTTTTCTGGGAATTGAAGCTACACTTACTAGTTTGTGATTTTCAGACTCCTCCTGTCCCCTCCTCCTCTTTTTATAAAAATGGGTTCAATGTCTATCCTTTTCTGGTATGCACCCCATTTTCCATTATTTCTTTAAGAAGCGAGTACAACAATCTCAAAACTTCTGGCAGTTTGAGAATCTGAGGATGATGTTCATCTCCACCTTATACTAGTATATTCTGTTGCCTTGGTTTTTGTTAAAATACCACCTAAATTCTTTTTTCACCGTTGTCCATCTTCAGGCACTTGTTACTTTTCAATACATTTCACTTAGCTTTGCCACCACAGCACTTTGTGCAGTCTTGTGGTACAGCAACTGAGTGAACTGATTTTGGTAAGAGTAGCTCTGTATTCATTCTCCGCAATGTCTTTCCTTTCTCATGCTTCGCATGACCCCCTCCCCCCACGCCCGTCGTTTCCCCCCACCCTGACACTGGGGGAATCACATGTGAAGAAGTCAGCATCCAGAAGTGACTAACAGGAAATTTTGGGACAGGCTGTGTCCTGCTTCATTCCTTTTCCAAAATACATCTGGGTTGCTTTGTTCACTTTATTGGTAAACTCCATGAGTTGAATTATTTTTCTTGCTGATTAAAATAATGTACAATGACATGAATCTTTTAGAAAAATGTGAATTTCTATATTTCTGTGGCTTTTATTTCACATAGCAAACTCTGCTCTGAATTAGTGCATCTGCTTCAAGACCTGGATGGTGTCATTGGGTTTTGCATGCCACTGCCTGGATGTTCTTCCATACTGGCATATGAGCACACAGCATACGTTCCTTCCACGCCTCCTCCCACCTCTGCTTCACTGCACTTTTACTGCTGGGCAGTCACCTGGTCTTCCTTTATTTGCTTTTTTCTTTATTTCTTCTTTTTATTTTCTTGACACTGCTGGCATTTTCTTTCTCTCTCCCTCTGCATCCTTAATTCTTCAACCTGCGTGCACGTCATAATACATTTCTGGATTGAGAGTTGGGGTTGTTCAGCCTGGAGAAGAGAAGGCTCCGGGGAGACTTTATAGTGGCCTTCCAGTACCTAAAGGGTACTGGAGAGCTGGGGAAGGACTTTTTACAAGGGCATGTAGTGATAGGAGAGGCAGAATAGCTTCAAACTGGAAGAAGGTAGATTTAGATTAGATATTAGGAAGAAATTTTTCACACTGAGGGTGGTGAGGCACTGGAACAGGCTGCCCAGAGAAGTTGTGGAAGCTCTGTCCCTGGAGGTGTTTAAGGCCAGGCTGGATGGGGCTTTGAGCAACCTGGTAGGAGGTGTCCCTGCTGGTGGCAGGGGGGTTGGAACTCGATGATCTTCAAGGTCCCTTCCAACTTAAACCATTCTATAATTCTATGATTATAGACATTTATAGGTAAATTTTGTATGAGCAAAATACACAGCTGGTAAAAATAAGTTAAAATCAGGTAAGGATCAGAAGCTCTGTATGCATGTATATATTCTTATTTATGTCTCACTTGAAATACTTTGTAGGTTAACCTCTCATTTGTTTACTTCCCAGAAAATAATTTAAATATTTACAAATAATGACCTCTGCCTTGGTTCTATGTTTACTTTTGCCTATCCCTTTGCCTATGTAGCTAATGTGAAATCTATGCTTCTGGAACAGTACCTTATATGTCACAGAATAATTTTGATTTTGATTTTGATCTCTGAGTAGGGCATATAGGTGCTGTGGAAAAGCAGGTAATAATATTCAGCAGATGTTAATGCATTAACCATAGGAGTTCAGAGGCAGGCTTCTCATTTTTACTATTATTACCACACAGCTTTTAAGTGTCCCTATGTCTTCCTCGGCAGATATCTGGAATTTATTGAGTGGAGTACATTCCTTCTGGGTGTTTACAGCAAGAAGTGACAAATGTGATTTGATAACATTTACAATTACACGATTCCCTTCCTGCTGGTGAATCCAAAACAACTTCTGAGAGCAATATGAAATTAAGTTATGACCAAGGCCAACTACTGTGAGTTACTGTAAAACCAAGCGTTTGGTTAAACCCTCAGAGCTGCAGAATTTATTACAGACACATTCAGACAACAGAAGAAAAATATCAGAATGTTAATGAGCTTTATGTCTACCAGAGTTAAACTGATCTTTCAGATAAACAGAAGTGTGTAGCTCACTGAACAGAACAAAGAAGAAATGTTGCTGACGCTCATAGCAAGCCATCGCTATAGACAGTGTGATGTAGCTGTTGAGGAAAGTCTTCTGAAGAGTAACCAGTGGTACAGGAAGTACTCATGAGCAAAGTGTGCATGCTGTGCACACAAGAATGCTGTGGCAATTACACACAACATTAGGTGACTGTTTCTTGTGCAGTTCATGTGTAGCAAAATGCCGCACTGTCTTGCATGCTCTGCATTGCAAATTGAGTAGATTTCATAGACTACTAATGGCATTTATGTAGGTAGAAGAGGGCTGAAAATGGGCAAGGCTTGCTACTAAGCATGAGGAAACTGAAATACTGAAGATATGGAACTGTGTATTTCCCATGTATTTCTACAGAGGTCAGTGAAGCTGTATCAGCAGTTGTGTACACTGTCCTAGGGGACCAGTGTTGCAAAGAAGCACTAAGAGTTGTAACATGAGAATTACCACTGGTAGGATCCGAAGACTTCCCTAGCTCTCTAAAGCCAGTGCTCTTTAGGATAGTGCTGAAGGAAAGCTTAGCAGAAGAGAACAGGAAGAGAACAGAAGAGAGAGGGCTTGGGTCTTCAAAAGACTTCATAAAATACTTGGCGTTAGATAGTTTTACTGAATATTAAAGAAGGCTATGAATTTTGCATTGTTACTGCTTCGACTGTTTTTTAATATGGTCGATGAGTTTTTGGAGCTCATGGTATTCTTGTTGTAGAAGAAACAAAGGCAAAGTTTGTAAATGTGTAATAAAGGCTCTGAAAATAATTTGGGAGAACATTGGAAACAAAGAACAGAGGAGATTGTGCCAGTGGGAGTTGCTGTTGTGATTTTAAGTCTGCCACCTCTCTGAGAGCCAGGAAGTTGAGCTCTAAGATCGTGCAGGGTCATGTTGAAAGTGTGAGTATATTTAGAGATGTGGGAGTTCCGTGATGGGGAAAAGTGATGCTGTGTTATGGCCATCAGGCTCAATTTTTCACTTTGGCTTTACTAGAGCCAGATTTGATTTTTGAACAAGTCCTGTAGTCAGTCTCTTTCTTGGCCTTGATAATCTACCTTTTATTTTCTTCTTGATCCTTTTTGTCTATTCAGATAAAACCTCAAGGAAAAGACAGTTTCTTACCATGCATTTCTGCAGCACAAAGCACAGAAGCATCCCAAATTTGAACAGAGTTTTGAAGTCCCACAGCATTCTCCTGGAGAAACTGGCTGCTCATGGCCTGGACAGGTGTACTTTTCACTGGGTAAAAAACTGGCTGGATGGCCGTGCCCAGAGAGTGGTGGTGAACGGAGTTAAATCCAGTTGGAGTCCGGTCACAAGTGGTGTTCCCCAGGGCTCGGTGCTGAAGCTGGTTCTTTTTAACATCTTTATCAATGACCTGGATGAGGGGATCGAGTGCACCCTCAGTAAGTTCGCAGATGACACTAAGCTAGGCGGGCATGTTGATCTGCTTGAGGGTAGGATGGCTCTACAGAGGGATCTGGACAGGCTGGACCGATGGGCTGAGGCCAACGGTGTGAGGTTCAACAAGGCCAAGTGCCGGGTCCTGCACTTGGGTCGCAACAACCCCATGCAGCGCTACAGGCTTGGGGTGGAGTGGCTCGAAAGCTGCCTGGCAGAAAGGACCTGGGGGTGTTGGTGGACAGCCGGCTGAAGATGAGCTGGCAGTGTGCCCAGGTGGCCAAGAAGGCA
>VZSZ01001384.1:89436-117114 GCA_013398815.1 Ibidorhyncha struthersii
ACGACTGAGGGAACTGGGGCTGTTTAGCCTGGAGAAGAGGAGGCTGAGGGGAGACCTTATCACTCTCTACAGCTACCTGAAAGGAAGTGTAGAGAGATGGGGACTGACCTCTTCTCCCTAGTGACAAGTGATAGGACGAGAGGAAATGGGTTCAAGTTAAGCCAGGTGAGGTTTAAGTTGGATATTAGGAAATTTTTTTTCACTGAAAGGGTTATCCAACATTGGAATAGGCTGCCCAGGGAGGTGGTGGATTTGCCATCCCTGGCAGTGTTTAAGAAAAGGGTAGACGTGGTACTTGGGTATATGGTTCAGAAGTGGTTTTGTCAGGTTAGGTTAATGTTTGGACTTGATGATCTTAAAGGTCCCTTCCAACCTCAACAATTCTATGATTCTATGATTCTAAGTTCGACAACGTGGAGAGAGGAGTTCACCAAAAGCAGAGTTGGTGCACATTATTTTGCCTGCTGAGCTGTAGCAGATCTTTACAAAAAGTTTACAGACAGACTATTGGCTCCACTTGTCTAATAATCTATGCTTCAGTAGTTTGTGATCCCACATATGTTCTGCTTCAAGCTAGATAATTAGCATTACCAGTGGTTATCACTTTCTGTGTAATAACTCACATCTGTCCTGGACTAGAGGATGGTAAGCTTTTGTTCCATCTAAGTGTTGCTGTGCTTCCTCATGCCACCGTATATATACTACTTAAACAATTATAATATCTCTCTGGACTTTCTTGCTCTTGCCTTTCCATGCCAGTGAGCATCTTTCAGGGTTTGAGAGAGAGAAAGAGAGAGTAGGTGATACACTTCACTGGGGAATGAGGACTGTTAAGGGGAGGTCATGCTATATCATGCTACAGTATTTCTTTAACTTGGGCAGACACGAGTTCCTGTCACCTAGGGAACATATTTTAAACTTCCAGGGTGGGAAAAAATGCCTGTGCTTTTGCTTGCTGAGTTAGAGACATGTCATTCTGGACAGTGCAGTGTATAAAGCTTAACAAGTGTGTTTAGCCATTGGTCTATATCAGCACACAGCAGATCAGCCTGTAGAGTTTCTGGTATCTTGTAACTTGATGGTGGCTTGCAGAGAGCTTGTTTGAAGATGGTGCTCTCTGCGTCTGGACAGCACCAGTGGCTTGGAGTGGGCACAGGTATGGCTCCATGCTCCCAGTTTTCTTCAGATAAATGTTTACTGTCACAGCATCCAGCTGTGACAAACTAAGGAGTAGAGGGAACAAGTGGGGAGGAGGAGACCATTATAATAATTTCTAATTGTAAAGACTCCTTCAGTTTGTCTTTACTCTGTTCTGAACCTGAGTCAATAAGGAATAAGCCATGAGGAATAAGCAGAAGTTATGAGTAAGACGTACAGTGTAACTGAGCCCCAAAATGTTTACAAGATCACACTTTGATTTTTAAACAATTGCTTAAACAGATAGTTTGTTGATAGAAAGACATTTCTTGAGTTTGAAAATGATTTACGATATATACAGTAATTGAAGTGGCAGTTGCTTCATCACACTTAAGTTTATTGATTCCATTAGTACATTGACCTCCTTTCTGCTGAACCACCAGTTTGAATGTCTGTGCTGTTCGGGATAATTTAAAAGGAAAAGATGCCATTTTCCTAACTATGTAGGACCCAGTTTTATGCCATGAGTAAAGAAATGAAGGCAAACAAACTAGTGGAAAAAGAAAAATTACAGGAGAAATGATGCTTTGAATCTCTTTAGATTTGATGGATCTTTCAAAGCAACTTTGTGTTTATTAGGATATGCCTTTTCTGCAGGTCAGTGATAGATGCTGAGTTTGCTTGCTCTCTTAAAGTGGCCAGCATCCATATTCCAGCAGTTTGAATAAGCAGAAATCCAGAAGAATACGAAAACTATCATATGAATGGGAGAACAAGGCCAGCTGGAAAGTGACTTCTGTATATTCTTTTTATATTCTACATGTTAAATAATAGTTTCTGCACTTTTATTTCCCCCCAGAAAGATCGCTCATAGTTGGGCGATGCTCAAAGCTGTGAAATAAAAATGTGGAGTATTGGCATGTGAACTCAATGGGAGCTGAAAGACAGAAATCACAACAACACAGAACTCTCTCTTTGCTCGTGTTCTGCTGGGGCAGCAGCTCCCGCCTCCTCTGGCCTCTTTAGAGCAAGCTACCTTCTGCTCCAGTCTCGCTCAGTCTTATCTCACCTTTAGGGAGATAGTGGCTTTCTGCACCAAACAGTGCCTGTAAGAGCAGGAGCTGCTGCCTTGCCAGGACCAAGTGATCCTCCATCTCTGTCTGCCCTCCCTGAATTCCTGGCGTCATTCAGCTTGCGACAGTTCCCCTGGACAGTGTGGTATGAAAGCTGGTGGTCTGCCATGGCACTGAGTGCTCATCTAGTCCGAGCATGGCACTAAGGAATGAACATTTTGGCTTTTGCTTCGTGTCCCTTAGATTTGATAGGTTTTCTGCTTTTTCTCCTTATTCACTGATGAAAGTCAGCCAGAACTGAAAGGACATGTTTTGCTCTTTGTAGCTGGGAAACAGAACAAAACAAAGTAAAGATTTGGCCCTTGGGATAATTGAAATGAGAATAACTCATCATTCTGTGTCTGGTGGAAGGATAGTTAATATTTTTACCATTGATAGTATATGCTGGGCTCATGGATGTAAAGCTTCTAAAAGCACCTGTAGGATATTCTGACCATTTAATCATGCAGTTCTGAAAAATAAAGGATTTTGATTACAACCAACGCTTCATGTAACAGTCTCAAGCTAACATTCAAGGTCTCGTAGCAGTACTTAGATACTGGTAGAAGATGTATCTAGAAAAGTCATTTTAGGAGCACGATATTTTTAACAGCATGATTTGTCCCTGGATTACCACAAAGTGAGTTTTGACACAATTCCAGGAGCACCTTTTCATGGGATTTGGCCCAGGCATGCTGTGCTTTCACGGGAGTGAGCCTGGACAAGCTGAATGGGAGAAATAGAAATTGGGAACCGTCATGCTCTTTCCAAAAGGTTTTTCAAGCAGATTTGTTTTCATCCTAATTGCAAGATGGAAACTTTTGGATGCAGAGCCTGATTCAGAGACCAAAGGGTTCACATCATAGTCTTGCATTTATTAAATTGCGATGTGAGTTGAGCCATATGGCACAGAAGCAGAACATGGGGATTGTGAAGGGTTTTCTCCAGGGATCCAACTCTTTTTGTGACTACAGTAGAGTTATTACCATTTTATGGTGCAGACATGCTCAGATGCTGTACTGAGAAGTGCAGTATAGTAATCTGAACTGGACTGAATTAATTTCTTCTATATGACAACAGACTCTCTGGCCATATTACAAGGTTGGCCTCTTGTCATCTTTTTTGATTGTGGTACTCTAAATTTGGACCATCTGTGTGGGGTTACATTAGTGTTGTTGCTCAGAAGTTTACAAGCTTTCTAACAGCCAAGTCGAAAGGGCATTTCTCATTATTGTACCAATGGCTGAGTCATTAAATGCTTGTTGTTGTGTTCACAAATGAGTGTACAGATTTTTGGCAAAACCAAGGAGTCAGATTCACTCATGCAGATTAAGGCCTTATTACAGTATGTCCAAGGGGGTTGTATACACCCAGGTCAAACCACTAGGTCTTTCATGTGAAACGAGGAGTAGGTTTTAGACAAATGCTAGAAGTGGTATAATATTTTATCAGCCCTTTCTTTTTTTTTTTTTTCTCATCAGTTTGATTAAAGAAGAAAACAGGATCTAATTTAATTTCCCTTCCTCCTCCCTGTTAAAATCTGTTTTACTGGCAAATTAAAGTGATGAGAATTTCTGAAAATTTTATCAAGCAAATACTTTCCATCTGACAAGGCTGAAACTCCAAAGTTGCCAGGAAACCAGAAAGCTAGTGTGACGCTAATTAAAGGAGATGGTCTGGCTCTTGCTTTTGCCATCTAACTCCATTTTTCTGTCCTTGCATGATTTCACAGAGAAAGCCCAATAACTATTTTAGCTTCAGTAGCCAGCTGATTGTCTTGTCTTTTACATTACATAGCATGAATAAAAAAGGAGTTTATTTGCAGAAGTATAATGAAATATGTGTCTGTGCTACCTATGAAAATACAGTAAACTTTTTAGATTTTAAATGGCCAGAGCTTAAATGAGAAAAGGGGGAATGGTGACCAAAAGAGTGGCTGACCACATAAGAACTGCAAGAAATATCTTCCACAAGCTCACTATTATAATTTTATTAAAACGATGATTAGGAACCAGTATGAGTACTTTGAATACAGAAAAGGATGTGCTTCCCACCTCCTGATTTAAGGAGATGCATAAGGATTAAATTAAAGTAAATATGCCTGTAATTTACTGTTTTGCGTGTATTCAGCATACTTGCTTTTTGACAAGTATCCAGCTCCATTCAGTGCCAGCTACTTCCTAATCAAGTAATAGATGAGGCTGGAAGGAGGCTGCTCAGAATCCTCTGGTTGAGCGTTTGCTGCTTGGTAAAGAGGTTTAAGGGGGCCAGATGCATAATAAGCAATAGGAGGCAGGATGCTATGGAGCATGGATGCTGGGAGGGTGGAGGGTGCTTCGGCTGCTTGTTGTAGGCATTATTTGTATCTTTTTCCTTAAAGGATCATTGGTTAAAGTGCATAAATGGTGATTAAAGCTGTGGATTTAGTGTCTACAGTTGTGGTGTTCATACTTGTCTCAAATGAAGTGATCCACTGTCTCCCTGGCTAAGGATTGTAGGACAGAATTTTTAGAAGTGGTGTGCTTGGATGCATCCATGTTGTCTTTGTTGCTAGCCTGAATAATAGTTACTTTTTTTTGTCATTTATCTATCATTGCAGTGGCCTCTTGTCTTGTGAGCTTTATAAACATCTGCTGTCAAAAACAAAAAAGCAAACAACAAAACGAATTGAGAAGCAAATTTAACCTGAAGCTTCTTTAGTCCTTAGTGACTACATCCATTGATCCACAATGTGGATGTATTAGCACTCCATCCTCTATAAGGAGAATTAAACCAGATATTGGGGATGAATTTAACCATGCTGTGGAACAACTGCAGAATATTCTAATTTTAGCCTATGCCATAAAGTGTATCCATTTTTTTCCTGAAGTATTGATATGGAATTTCTTGAGAATTTTGGTTAGAAGCTTGACTTAAATGGAATCCTTTAAGTCATAGTAATAGCGATCCTTTGTGTTTGATGATAGATGTCATAGTTTTAGATCAACGGAAACCAAATCAAAGTGGCCAGTCTCTGGGATCTTGAGCTTCTGCTTTGAATCAGTAAAAGAGAATAATGATAGTTCCTTATGTTCATATAGTTATCCTGAGAATTAATTCATTAACATCAGTTGCTGGTGATGGGAGGCCTGCAAATATGTGGTGGGAGTGTTGGTATTGGGTATAGTTACATACGTACTATATTCAGTTGGATTCCATGGAATATGTAGTGGCATTTTTGAGAATTTCTAAAGTTCAGTACTATGGACTGCATTGAGATGAGGGCAAAAGTGGAATCTAAAGTTCTTGTTCTTCGAGACTCTCAGTTCACATGACTCCTCCTTTGGAACCTGAGACTTTGTTCTTTCCAACTATGTTCCAAGTTAAAACAAAAGTGAAATAATGTTTTCTGTTGTCTTCCAGTAGGCATTGGACATGCATTGGGTATATGCCTACACCCTGATTACATTATAAGATGCATGTAATGGCAATAGCTCTGGTTTGTGTTAGAGAGCTCAGTCCTGCAGTGTGCCGGACACTCCTGCCAGTTCTCAATGCCCTTGCTCAGAGTGTTCAATGTGTCCCTTAGGACTGTGTAACCAACCTGAAATACATCACAGTGCTCAATATTTGTATTTTCATTATACTGTTCTTCCTTTCCCTCTCTCTTCTATGTTAACTGTTCTCTTCATCTGGCTTTGTGCTTTGAGTATTCTCAGGTCCATAGCTGATTCTAGGTTGTTCACCAAGTTTTTCACTACCTGTCTACTTCGTATTCCCTAATGGGAAACCTTCTATGTAGGAGTAGGAACTTTCAATCTGTGAAGATCTGGTGGGCCACAAAGACTTTTTGCAGCCAAATTAATTTTTAATGCTGCATTGATTCAGTGTCTAGCAGCTTACATGTCAGAGTGCATGAGACTCACTCTTTGTCCTGTCCCTAATGCATTTCCCTTTAGTAGTCACTCTTTGTGCAACTTTTTTTTGATTTTTTTCTTTTTTTTTGATTTAGGACTTTGAAATGTACTGGTGCTACTTCATTAAGTTTTATTTAGCAAGAGTGGATCACGTTTGTGATCAATAAGCTGGTGAACGCTGACAGTTCAGTGAAACTACATACATCCCTGGTGTGCTGTCACATGCACGATGCTGCTGTTCTGTCTGCTGACATACTCCAAAGCAGAGGCAGTTTTAAGAAAGTGTCATACCTAACTTACCTTTCACATTTAGTGTGGAATAATGTAAAGCACTCTGTCAGGCAGAACATGGAGCAGGAGCCGGCACTCCTGGGTTCAGTTTTCCAGGCAGATTTGTAAGATGCTGGGAGTGCAGACTTTTGGATGCTGGTGCTGGCTTGTCCTGCTGATTTGTTGTTGCTGTTTCTTATTTGTGTCACCACAGCATCTAAGCATCCCAGGCCGGAAGCTGAACATCTTTGTTCTATGTGCTCTGTACACACAATGCAAAATGTGGTTGGGGAACGCTTTACAAACTTGTAGGAATAAAATTAATTTTCTATAATTTTTGCTCAAGTCTTTAAATCAACTTTGCTTTTTTTTTCCCGGAAGTGGTATGCTGGTTTTTTACCCTTACAAAGTCCAAGGACCTAGCCTTATGGAAATAAATTAAGTTAGCAAAACAAAGAGTTTTAAAAGTGATTAATTATAATAATATATTTACAGCTATTTAATTAGTTCAAATATTTTAAGATTTTTTGGATACCCATCTTGAGTTTTTTTTTTTAAAAAGGTCTTTTGAAAGGACTGAGAACACAGTCCTGTCTGAAAATTAGGTCTAGTTAAAGTTGCCTAAAATGAAGATAAGTGCAAGTGAGCTTACCAGTAAATCTATGTCTATCTAATGCTGAGGAGCCTAATTTGAGGTCCCTGTTTGGAAACACTGGTGCCATTTTTTTTCCTAGCTTCATTTAATCCCTCTGTACAGGGGGCTAAAAGAGATACACCTCATCATGTTGCTGTCAGTTAATACATTTAAAAGACTCTGAATATACTTCACAAATTACACCTCTAAAGTATTAATTTATTTATTATTGTGGCCCCTCGTGGAGATATATTTTGCCTTTCTGTATCCCTGTCTCTCTAAATGAGCACAATGGTATTATTTGGTATTAATCTCTATGTTTCCTGTGGGAACGGAAACCAGTCGATGCAGATAGGAAATTCTGATGAGCTCCCCCTTTACAAGTTTTGTAGCTTAGGAGTTCCCTCTGCCACAATGCTGTCCCCTTAAGCTAAAATTTTAAGCCATTCCCCTCTTTCTTTTTGATGCCTACTTTGTAACGTATTCCTATTAACATCACATTTGTGTCCTGCATTATATCTGGTGCTGCTGTGTAGCTGAGAGGTGCAGGCATTTCAACCCAGAGTGAGTTTGTGGCTTGTATTCATATTCAAATTTTGGTATCATCTATGAAATTATTCATCAGATTCCTGTGTGAATGCTTTTAATGGTTTAATGTGTTCAGCTGATAACAAACTGCATGCTGAAACGTAATGTTGCTCTTTTTAGACTTGATTAGACTCTATCCTTGATTGTGATTTAATGGCTGTTCACAAGCTTGTTCGCTCTTGCTGTTGCATATTAAGTACCAAAGTATCGAGCCAGGTCTGCCAAAGTCTTTCAAGGGACCATGGTTTCTCAAGGGAGATGAAAAGCCCTAAGTAGGCTAGCGTTTTGATTCAGGACTTGGATTGTATTTGATTGTTCTTGATCACCAAAGATTTTGTCCGTAAATCCCTCTGGAAATGTTTAAGTGCTCAAAGACCTGTCTCAGTGCTGGATTTTACTCTCCTAAAATGCTATCTAAACAATCAAACAAAATCCTTTTTAAAGCAATTAGCACAAGCAATAGCAGTCAAAACAATTCCAAATGTAAGTTTTATTCACCTTCTCCTTTTCAATTCCCAAATGCCTATCTGAGCTATTGTGCCAGAAAAAGCAATGTATGATTAGAAGTCAGCCATTTCTCATATGCTTTGTGTACCATCTCTAACATCTCGTATTTCTGTATCATGGGTACTTGCATGGCCCCAATTACCGTAATCTCTGCTTTTTAGCATACATTATTTTTCACTGTGCCCTTACAGAAGTAACGATAGACCTAACTCTCTAACAGGAAGATGTGGGGATTACCACAAGAAATCTACAGAGCAAGGGCTTGATATGAAGTCCTGCTCAGATGCCATTACCACAGAGTCGCTGTTCCAATAAGTATCTAGTCTTCTCTGTTTAAACTAGGAGAGAATTAATAAAAGTGTGATAGTGATACACTAGTTAGGAGAATGTTTAAGCTAGGCTTGAAGTTATACCACATGCTTGAACAGCACAGCAAGAAATGAAATGTCTTCCGTAGTTTTCAGGACAAAGGATCAGATGAAGGAAGATGTATACTGGGCAGTGGGAATGTGGGACCACAGAAGTATATTGATGTCCTCTAGTGATGTGCTCCTTACCTTTGGCTAATGAGTCTTTTATAAGCCCTAGTGAATTCATGGTGTCTAAGAAAATATCTGTAGGAATAAATTAGCTTTTAAAGTGTAGGTTGATGACACCTGCCCCTCAAGTGATGTTGAGAGTAGCTTGTCAGCAATGGCATGTTTTAAACCAGAGCTGATTTCCATAGCCTGCATTAACTGTTGCTTTTCTAAAGCAAGAAATAGTCTGAGTTGCCAGTGCTTTTTTATACCAGCGAGTATGTATTGACTTTGGTGGAATTATTTCTGGTTTACTCCTGGTAGCTGAGAGGAGTTTAGTTGCCAGTGCCTCTGCTTTCCTTTCTCATGTCTGGCTGTGGTTAATGTATCTGCCACAAGATTATTGCAAAATGAGGATTTCATTTTAGTTGAAATAGGAACATCAACTGAGTGCTTTTGAACTGCACTTTATTCATTTATTAAGCAAAATATATTGATTATTTTAAAAAAAAGAGCAAAAGAAACTTATCACCTAGAACAGAACAGACTAGACTATTTCAGTTGGAAGGGAGCTACAATGACCTTCTAGCCAACTGCCTGATGATTTCAGGGCTGACCAAGTTAAAGCCTGTTGTTAAGGGCATTGTCCAAATGCCCCTTAAACACTGACAGGCTTGGGGCATTGACCACATCTCTAGGAAGCCTGTTCCAGGGTTTGATCACCCTCTTGGTGAAGAAATGCTTCCTAACATCCAGTCTAAACCTCCCCTGGCGCAGCTTGGAACCGTTCCCACGTGTCCTGTCACTGGATCCCAGGGAGAAGAGACCAGCACCTCCCTCAGGAAGCTCTAGAGAGCAATGAGGTCGCCCCTCAGCCTCATTTTCTCCAAACTAGACAAGCCCAAGGTCTTCAGCCACTCCTCACAGGACATGCCTTCCAGCCCTGTCACCAGCTTTGTTGCCCTCCTCTGGACATATCCAAGGACCTTCACATCTTTCTTAAATTGTGGGCCCCCGAACTGCACAGTACTCAAGGTGAGGCTGCACCAATGCTGAATACAGCGGGGCAAGCACCTCTTTTGACGAGCTGGTCATAATGTGTTCAATGCACTCCAGGATGTGGTTTGCCGCCTTGGATGCTGGGGCACACTGCTGACTCCTATTGACCTTGCTGTTGACCAGCACCCCCAGATGCCTTTCTGCAGGGCTGCGCTCCAGCCACTCCTCTCCCAATTTATACTTGTGCCTGGTGTTACTTGGTCCTCGGTGCAGAATCCGGCATTTGGACTTGTTACATTTCATCCCATTATTCATAGCCCAATGATTTAACATGAAGATCAAGAGAGTCAACAGCACCTCCCAGTTCGGTATTATCAGCAAATTGCTAATAGTGCATTCAACTCCTGCATCCAGATCGTTGATAAATGTATCAAACAGAACTGGCCCTAGAATTGGACACTGAGGAACGGTGCTGGTGACTTTTCACCAGCCAGATGTAGCCCCATTCACTACAAATGTTTGGGGTTGTTTTTTGTGTGGTTTTTTTTTTTCCCCCATAAATCAGAAATTTTATTTCGAGGTCAGTTTCAGCCAGAGAAGGTGAGTGTCTTGGAGCTCCCCCTGTCCATGGTTGTGGGGAGCTTCCAGCTACCTGTGAGACTGTGGTGTGGTGCAGACTGGGGCTGTGTGTGCTTCCTTGTCCTCAGGTCAAGGGCTTTGCAGAAAGCTGCAGAAATCTCCAGCTGAGTGGCTGGGGAGGGAGGGGACAGGAGTGCACCAGAGTCTAGTTGTGTCCCTGTCTGGGCCTGAGGCTGTGAAAAACAGGACAATATGTCTAAACAAGGGGAGCAGCCACCCTCGGTCACCATGGGCAGCCCCTGCCCAGGGCTCTCCCAGCCTCATGCCAAGGCTGTCAGTCCCACATCTCCCGGCAGCCCAGAGACACCTGCCATGGAGTGGCCATGTCACCAACCCCCCGACCAGCCTGCTGCCCACTGTGACATGGCCACTACACTGTTGCGGCTGGTGCCAAGAGCAGATAGCCCAAAAATGGCACTGGCCAGGTGTTATTTTGATTCCTTGTCTTTATGTCACTGTCCTTGTAGAAAGTGACAAATCTCTCTGGCTGAGCAGCTGAGGACAGGAGTGTGCCGTGGTCTGGTCACGTCCTCTTCAGGGCTTCTGGCCCTAGAAGACAGAGGAAGTGCAGCCACTAACTGTTGCACCACAGGCAGCCCCTGCCTGCGGCCCAGCTGTCCCCTTCGCTGCCCTCTTCTCTCCTCTCACCTCAGCCTTTCCTCACCCACTGGCTCTCCTCTAGCCTAGGCTGGCTCATCACACAGCCCTTTTTGTACCCTCCCTGGGCCGGCCATGTCACCGACCCCCCTGTGACACAGCCCCTGCCCACATTCTGCCTGCTGTGATGGAGAACTGGTGGGAATGGGGGTGCTAGGGGCTGATAAAAGGCCCAGCCCTCGGCTGCTCAGCGAAAAAAGGCTGTTGCTCTTCAGATTTACTCAAATGCCAACACGGACAGCTCACTGTTACCCCTGTCTGTATGGGGACAGCTTCTCGCCTGGGGCTGTGGTCACATCACAGCCCCTCATTGCCCCCAGCCCATCCCACCTCCCCTTGGTCTCCTCCTTGCTGTCAGGGTCGGGGCAGAGAGAGGTGGAACCCAGCATGAAGGTGCAGACAAATAAATGAGGTGTCTAAACCCTGGAGAGCAATTCAGCTGCAGAACACAGTGACCCGGTGCCACTTTGACTGTCTGAAAGCCCAGTATCTTATGAGTGTACAGAATAAAATACACGCCCTTTTAGATCAGCTAGGTGGGGTACACTAAGGCATCTGAAAGTGCAGTAAATACTTATTTTAATTCCGATTGTAATGCCTGGAACGCCACTGGCTTCATCTATGCACAGCTAGCTCACACCTGGCTGCACACCTGTGCTTGGGAAACATACCAAGCTCACTAGCCTTTTATTAAGCACATTTAGAGATTAAATGCAGAAAGTTGTACATGAAGGAACGATTTTGCTGTAATAAGTAATGTGGTAAATACCAGTTATCAGGGAAAAGACACAATTTTGAGCCCTGGTCAGGAGGTGCAATTGACTTGTTTTGAAAGTAGTCTTACAAGAAGGCAGGTTCTTGTACCCTGCTTTAAAACGCTTGCAAAGATTAAAACCTCCAACATGCCTGTTCCTGTCCAAGTGGCTCTTTTGTGATTGTATTCAACCCCATGCCTTCATCACTGTCTGCTAAAAGTCCTTCATTTTTCCATGGGGAAATAATCACCAGCTGAAGTGGATCAAGAATTACTTTTACGTGGATCGTACTCTGCAACAAGTTTAATTACAGCTGAAGTGGCAGATATTCCCCTTGTGACACATCCTCCCTTTATTGGCACCAGAAGAAACATTTAGCAGTGGAGGAACTCCAAACTTCTAGGAGAATATTGTGCTTTTCTGCTGCTCTGACCAGGTGACTCTTACATTAGCCCAGCTGCACTTTTCATGTTCCTTTCAGGAGAGAAGCAATATATAAATTGTGATTTAGTACATACCCAGCACAAGGACTGGGTATGGGATTTTAAAATCAGCAAAATATTCTGCAAGCTTAAATTGCATGATAGTATTTTATTAAGGCAGCAACTCTGGATTTTGTTAAGATTTAATGTAGACATTTTTATTACTTATTAATCAAATTCCAGGTATGTCAGGAATATGATTTAATTCCTACTTAATAATCCTCTCAATCCAAATACTGGAACTCTTTAAAACAAGCTGAATATTTTTTCACTTGCACTTGATGAAGCTGATTAAGAATTACCTGCAATAAGTTGTTTTAGCTCCAGTGTAGACTATCTGTTTAGTAAAATAAATTACCACCTCAGGGTAGCGTAAAGAGAAACACTGGAACATACAAAGGGTGAGATTTTCAGAAGCACTTTGCGGTGGCTTAACTCTGCTCTTTATTGTGAATTTTACCCTTCACTTCAAATGGAGGAAGGTGCGGGAAACACCCGGTGTCCATCTCGGCTAAACGGTGCACAGTGAATGCAGAAACATTTTTTTCTCTATGTTCTCTATAAAATGTTTGTTCAGCATTGCTATGAAATCCTCGTCGTCTTGCTAAAATCAAAAGTCTTCTGCCAAAGGCAAGGACAGGTTAAACTAAGTGAGCTGAAAAACAGCTGTTATGCTCACTGGCAGTACTTTATTGTCTGTGTCTTGTTAGCTTTTTGTTGGATTTGGCTCTGTTCCTTGAGAAACAATCCCATCTCTTGAAGAAATAAACCTCGTGTTACCACCTTAAAATAATATGAAAAGTACTTGATTCTTCTGACTACATTCCTCCCATCTTCTTCTCTCTTTAAGCTGTGTTGTTTGGCCATTTTCCTGTCGGCCCTTTTCTGTACTGAACCTGATACCTGCAATATTTTTCATTGCCTTATCCTCTAAAAACTCAAGCATATCACAGTGCTTGCCAGAAGCCATTCAAGCAAAACATTACCAGTTTATGAAATATCTTTAATTAATACGCATATACTTAGGAGAAATAGGTGGTGTTAAAGACTGTTCAGCCAAACCAAGCATCGTGCTGTTGTTTTTATCCACAGATCTCCCCTCCTTCGTTTGCCGGAATCTCTGCTGAATCATAACATTAAGCTGCGAGTCCTTCAGAGGGTGGGGGATTTGGGTAGTTTGCCAGGGGGCTGGGCCCCACCCTACCTTCTGGAGCCTGAGAAATAATAGACTGCGCTAGGGGAAAAATGTGGATCCAATTTGAAGTCCAAGAAATGAGGATGTTCTGTGGCATATCAGAAATGCATGGCTTTTAACCCACTTTCTTGTGCCTTGGCTCTTGCTGATGTCCTTGAGAGCACAGTGATCAAACATGACACACAACACGCGCTGCCTCAGCTAAGCATGGTGGAGCAGAGGCAGGCAGAGTTATGGCCTTAAATTTTAATTTTCCATGGTTTTGTGACAGATGGAGCATAACTCTGTGTTGGTGCTGATTCACATGTGTATATTATGCGTGCTGAGAGGGAAGGCATCAGGGCTTCCCCCATGCCCCACCAGGCTCTAGCCTCCTGCAGAGCAGGGCAGGGCTCACAGGCAGTGGTGCTTTGCAGGCTTATGTTCCAGCAGCTATTCACGGCCTCCTCTTCTGCAGAGCTCCCAGATCACAGATTTATTAGTTGTTATTAATTGTCCTTCTGGATGTTGATAAAATACAGAGTGAAAAATATACTGAACAGTAACTGTGGTTTCTTTTCTTTTGGGTGCTACAGTTGGGTGCATCTCCTAATGTAAGGTGCACACTAGGAGCATAGAGTGAGCGAGGTGTCCTCTGGAAGTTCATTGCTGGAGAAAGTGAAAGTAATTGCTTTTGAGAAGCGCATATATTCATATGCATATTCATTTCAGGACCCTGCTAATTGAGATTCCATATAGAAGGAAAGAGAACTTTCCATGCATGATCCTTTTCATGCAGATCAAAAACCTCTCTCCACAGCTTTTTCTCTTAGTTCTGTGCTAGAAGCTCACAGGTAACTGTGCATTTGCACACTGAGAAGGCTTTGATGAGGCAAAGGCACCACAAGGGAGCCATCTGGTTTCATGTCTGGCCCTTAACCCTGACTGTCTTTGCAGCCTTAAATAAATCACTTGGGCCAACATTTTTTGAGTGTTGATGTCTGAAGGTAGACATCCAAATTTGTAGTTAAGCATGTAAGTAGAACTGCTCTGATTTTTATAGACACTGACTCCCACAGTGTCTTTATGTGTTATATTGTGTGTGGGTCTGCAGCATCACTGCAAACTAAATGTGGATTTAGGTGCATAACATAAGACAGCCAAGTTTGAGAATGTCATCCTTGATCTACACAAGCTTAAGTTTTTGCCTCTCTGTTAAGCTAACTTAGTAAGGCTTACCTGGCTGAAAAGGGTGTCAGGAGGATTGATGGACAGTGAGTTTTCTGATTATGAAAGTGGTTTGATTAACCAGTAGCTGATATTTTCTGTTTTTTTGAATAAAGACAGTTATTGTTACAATATGAGGGAGATTTCTTCAGACCTGTTGCCCAAACATCATGCAGTTGTCAAGTGCAAATGTAGCAATATCTAATACATTTCTGAATGTCAAGACTGTGCTGTTAAACACAGCCTGGTTTGATCTACCCTCCACCAAAACAGATGAACACCAGTTTCCTAACGACCAGTTAGCTTCTTAGAGGCATGTGCAATATCATACTGATGAGATAAGGGCTCCTTTGTGGTACTCCGGATTCATAAGCATGCTGGCTCCATGGGCGGGGGCAGAATGTTTGAGCATGTTATTAAAAAAAAAAAAAAATCCACTGTTTTGGTAAAGTTTTGGGGCCACATTCCAATCTAGTTTTCATCACATATCTGGCACAGAGAACAGAGGAGCTTACAGCTACATTGGGGGCTGACTTCCTTTTCATCACGTGGGGACCAAAGCGTAGAGCTCTCCTTTTAAATTCCACTGGTCCAGGTTTACAATGGCAAGGACATGTTAATCTTGCTTCGTAATATAAAGGGAGTGAGGTCTGTGGCATACTTTAAAGGACTAGATTTGGTAGTAGTAAGTGCAAGTGCAGCTTTCAGCTTGTTACAGAGTTAAGCCTCAGAGTGTGCGTGTTAAAAAAAGAAGTTCCCAGTGAATGTAATATTGTTTGCAGGCAGAAGAGTCTTCAAGTCTAGTATCCCTCTCCCTTCCATTTTGTGAGTGCTGTGGCAACTCTGCCCCTTTGGGGGACAGACCAAAGTCTGCTGCAACTTTGTGTGGAACGTGTATCAAAGCCTACTTTTGTCTTGCTGAATTCAATGGGAATTTTGTCTTTAAATGTAATGGCAGCCCTGCTGGATTCCTTCTGTTACAATTTATTCTTTAAGGAGTTTATGTCCAGAAGTACTGACTGCCTCTTGCATCCAGTGACTTAAACATGAGATGACTGCTTATCACCCTTGAAAGGTGGGGTTCTTCCCTGCAGAAGATTCCAGTTTAAACAGACAGCCATAATTGCTCAGAAACAATTTTTCCCTTGGCTCCTGATGAGACTGTCTTAAGTCAGGCTTGGTTTGGTTTGGTGTACTTTGATACAGAGGTGTGACAGTGCTTTTCACGTAATTGGGTTAACACTGAAAGCGTTGTCTATTTTGATTAACATGGTGCAGTTTTTCTTTAACAGGTAGAGAACCAGTACAGACACAGAATCATTTTGACTGCCAGAAAAAACGTTCTTCAAGCAAATGGGTTTATCAGGTACTTGATCAATCTTTCAAAATCCAGTTGTTGAGCAGAATCAGCACTGGCAATTGTGTTTTCTGTGGTTTTAAGTAATGTGTCAGAAAGGATCTCGACTTTTAAGAAATGTACTGCCTGTGTTGTTTTTTCACTCTGAAGCCATGAAGCTGCTTTGCTCCAATTTGGATTCAAATGTCTTGTGCAGCACAGGGCTGTGTGCAGTACACAACTGCTGGAATTGTTTCTTTTTTTAACTGAGAGATTGGCAGCCACTTGGATGAGTCACAATGATGAGCCTAATTTTAGCTGGTATGTATGTATTGGGAGAATCTACCAGAGACAGTCGCATTTCAAGGGCTAAGAGAGGTGAAGCATATGTACTTTTGGGGCTTCTTAGAAATCAGCTTTTGTGTCTGAATTCTGTTTCTTCTCTTGTAGTTTTGTACAGTCATGACCTTTCTGTTGGAATTCACCTAATTCCTTCACCTTCAAAGAGTTTATCAGAAGGAGAGAATCTAGAGTGACATCAATACTTTGATTGATGCTTTTTGGGTACGTGTTTGACTTGTGTTTGTCTTTTGAACATAATGAAGTCCAGAGTTTAAGCTGTCGGTAGTGTCCCAGTTCATTTAATTTATCCATATGCAGCGTCTGCTGGTTTCCTCTAGCTGACATGGGAAATAGTATCCAGGAAGGTGTGGTAGTATGTAGTTTGAGAGGAGTTTAGTATATGCAATCAGAGCCCTCCAGTCATTCAGGCTGCATAATCTTGCTGCCAGTCCTCACGCCACTATTTAGTGACTGCTACTGTTATTTTAGAGCAGTAGAGGTATTCTGCTGAATACTGCTTTTTGCTCTGTTGGTCCACCTGTATGAAAGTAACGCAACCTCTGGCAGGAGCTGGTTCCTACTTCTGGCAGGCTGTTAGGAAAGCAGTGGGAGCAGTGGTGCCTGCCTTTAAATGCTGCATACGTGAGAAAGAAAAGGCGTGTGCTTTTAATGGCATCTTGATGTTCCCTAATGCATTATTCTTGTTTCCTGTGAGGCAAAAGTGTCAGACTGGGTTGTGCAAGGATATGGAGGGCAAGTTGTCATTTACTGCCCATGTTGAGAAAGCAGCCATTAGTAGTACCCAAGTCCCTCCTCTGCTTTGTGTTCTGCTCAGCTTCTGTGTGCACCTAGGTAGTAAACTACCATATGTTGTTTATAGAGAATGCAAAGGCAGTGTATCATTTTCCACTTAATCAGGATGTTCCTAATCGGGAAATTGCCCAGAGAACTAATTAAAGCCAAATGTACTCAATAACTGCTGTTTAAGAGACATAGTAATTCTGCTTAGCAGGAGCATCCTCAGGTGATTTACAGCTACCTGGGCCAGGTCCCATTTTTAAAACGAACCTGGCCTCATTTCTCCTCGGAGACCTCTTACTATTGTCTGAGTTATGATGCAGGGAATGTCTGTGCAAACAACTTCTCTCACTGTCTGGTCTGTATTGAAGCTCTGTCTTTTCTAGACCAGGTAGGCAGTGTCCTTCAGTCATTGCTGTGGCTGGGTAGCCAGCCCTGCTCCTCCTCCCGGCAGAGATGCTTCTTCCGTTACCCCGAGGAGTCTCAGGCTGTGCACTGGTGGTGGTGATGGTGACAGTCCCACTTAAGCGTTGCTTATGCTGAGCATAAATACCTCCTGGCCCTGGACACGTGTTCCTGATTTGTGCTGCTTCTTGTGTTGTCCTGGCAAACTATTTGTTCAGCTGCGCAGCAGCTAAATCTGGATATTGGTCTGGCTGAAAAATAACCCAGAGAAAGGGGGAAAAAAGAAGAGAACAGAGGTGTCTCATCCAAACCCGTTTTCTAGCCTGGTTCACTATGTGGCTGCACAAACAGCTGTACAAGCACAAAGAAGGGAGTGGTGGGAATAAGTGGGTGAGGTCAGGGAGAAGGGAGGCTATTTAAGCCAGCACTGCTGCCAAAACGTTACTTGCCAAATTACTTCTCAGCTCCTCTGTTTTCTTGAACGTTTCCTCACATCTGCTCTGTCACAGTAAACTCTTATGGATGTTACCACTTCTGCATAATAACATAACAGCTGTACTGGTTCAGACAAAGACTTCATCTAGCCCAATATCCTGTCTCCAACAGTGGCCATAATAAGCAGACCCAGGGGGTAAGAAGGGGACACGCATGCCCGATACTTCCATGAATGTTCTCTCAGCCTCAAACAATGTTAGCTCAGGGGATTTCTTGAACCTGATACGGTTCATTTACACAGCAACTCTCAATGGATCTCTTGAGTACTTGTCCAAGTCAAGTATGCCCCTGAAGGCCATGTAAAATCGTGGTGTTCATGATATCTTTTGGCAAGGATTCCCACAGTTTTCCTACTTGGAATAATCACAGGCAGGACAGACCTATAGTACCAACATGAATGGGCCTGGGACCACACTGGCTCAGAGGGTAACAGTTGTGGGAGCAGCCCAGGACTGTCACACCTCTGCTCAACAAGCATGCCCTCCAAACCAGGGTAGCTCCAACTGCTTCTCCTGTTGGGACTGGTCCCTGACTTGCCATGGCTCTCAGGTCATGTCTAGGGATTGCTGGCCATGTTGGCATGAGCCAAATAAGTGTGGGGCCCCTCAATGGCTCCCAGCATGGGCAGGTGAGTTCCAGTGCTTGGGGTTGCTCCCAGGCACTCTTTAATTTACAGAAGCAGGTGCAGCCATGATGCCTTCAGTGAGATGTGTGGATTACCATCACTGGGTTATACCTAGATCGGCATTTTTAACCTCTGAGGGTTTAGGAAGATGATAATTTCCTAGAGGAGATGATAGTGCTTATTTAGTATGCTTAAATGAATAATTCCATTGAGTCAGGTTTAATGCCCAGTTCAGTCATCTGTGATGTATTGTCATTATTTTTATTAATATATGTTTTTACATAATGTTGACCCACCTATGCAACAGATAAAAATACCGGAGAAAAGGCTTCCCTGAAGAATTGGAAGTATCATGAAGTTGGTAACACCTGCTAGCTACTGCTCACCAAAGATGAAATGTCTCAGTTGTCTCAGTCCAGTATGTGAAAGAAAAATGTGAAAGGACACTTCACATAAGCCAGTGAAGGGTAATTAAGTTCTCAGTTGTTGTGCTCAGCTGAAATGACCAGGAAGGAGCAGTCAGGATGTACATTATGTGTTCTGCTCTGAGGCTGAAGGTTGAGTTCATATCTGAAAGCACACCAGCCAGTGGAAAAGCTTGCAGCCTGCACCAGTTTTGTGGGCAAATGAAAGTTTTTTACATCGAAACTGTGGTGCTTTGATCCCAGCCAGCAACTAGGACCACACAGCCGCGTAGGGTGGGGAGAAGAGGGAGAAAAGGAGGGGAAATGGTAAAAACTTGTGGGTTGATATAAAGACAGTTTAAGAGAACCGTAACCGAAGAAGAAAATAATAACAATAACAACAACAATAATAACGGTAAGAGAATATACAAAATAAAGTAATACAACACAAGTCACTGTCACCACCCGATGATTGGTTGCCCAGCCCATCTGGAGTAGTGATTAGAGATTCCCACCCCCCAGACAACCCCAGGGGTATGGAATATTCCTTTGGCCAGCTTGTTCTGTCTGTGCGTCCTCTCATTTGGTATGGGAAGCTGAAAAAGTCCTTGATTAAGGTAAACATCACTTAGCAACAACTAAAACAGTATGTATTATCAACATCATTCTCATACCAAATCGAAAACACAGCAGCCACTAGAAAGAAAAGTAACTATCCCAGCTGAAACCAGGACACTAATGCTTGTCTAATTCTGTTAGGATTCATGCTAGATCATACACTGGATAACTCTGGATACTATCATTTTCTGTGCACATCTGTGCTTTGTGACGAAGTCAGTGAATTGCAGTGCTGCTCAAGAAGGGTGAATCCGCTGAGACAAGGCCGTGTTGACAAACAAGGGCAAATATTAAATGTTTGTTTAGTGGTGTGTTTGATGGAGATTATAATTGTTGCTAGAATGCACATACCCATTTACTGGGATGGGAGGAAAAACTCTCCATCTCTTTTTACCTGATGTTCATCATATTTCTCGCAGTAATCCGTGCTCAGGCTTGCAAGGCAGCCCTGAGCATGATGGTGCTGGCTGAGCCACCTGAGTTGCTTTGTCAATGAGGAACACATGGAGAGAGAATAAAATTACCTGGTATTTATTTGCACATTAAAATCTTTTTGTGAATAGGCTGTACATTCCTTTCTTCCGTCCCCTTGGGATGCGATTCCCCCTTTCTAAGATATTTGCAATTTATGTAAATGATTGTGATTGCCAAACTAATCAAACCAAGGACAAAAGCAATCACAGCCGCTCATCTAGCATCCACCTTCCCTACTCCAGCCCCCACATTAGCTTCTACTTCATGAAAATATATATGACTCAATTCAAGAGCTAATTTGGACAAAACCATTAGGCTTCTGTCCTCATCACTGATAGAAGTCTGAGGTTCATTTTCACACACGAGTGAGCAGTTGCAGCTTTAAGATGCATGAAGGTTATTGCTGTGTATGTGCATATGAAAGGGAGAGGGAAAGTGGTAGACAGTGGACATACTCCTATTATTTCTGTAACCAACATCATTTTATAAGGTCTTACTTGTGCTCCACCTGTGGAACACTAGGCAGGATATAAAAATATATGGATGAGTTAAACACATGAAAGGAAAATTGAGCCTCTGAGAAGGGACAGTGGCAGGATGCTCATGTTGCATCGTAACTGCTAGGTAGCTAATAGAAAAGTTGGTGGTGGTCTCAATGGAGTGAGTCCCTGGTGGAAGATGGCTGGTTGATTCTCCAGAGTTGTTTGGACTAAACCCAGAGAATCTCTAGACACTCTGCAAAGTTTTGGTTTTGGTTTTTTTTTTTTTTTTTTTCATATCAGATAGCTGGTTTAAATGCCTTAACTTCAAAAGAAGCCCTTAGGAGGCAGATTTTGCAAAAATACTCAGGAGATCTACAGATTCAGAATCTCAAGATAGTTTTTAATCCAGCAAATTCAAGTAATTTATCCCAATAATTTCCCAGTCTTAGGAAGGATGCCGTGACTAGATTGTGTCACTAATATCTACCGGCATGTGTGGCTGGCAGGGGTTTCTTCCCTGGAGCCACTATCTGGGGTATCAAGTTACTCTCTGGACTGATGGATGAGTCACTAGAATCTCTGTTTTGTTTGTGCGTTTTATCAGAGATCATCAGGCAGCCGTCAGTATGATTGACTAACTCTGCGCCAAGTGTCAGGGAAAAGTAGCTGAACTGAAGTAACACAACTGACAGCTAAAGAATAAGCAACAATCTGTCTTTTCAAATGAGTTGTTCTGTTGGCAATTTGACAAATTGTACGGTGTAACTGAAAGTTCTAGTTAATGTGTTACATTACTTTATTTCAAAATATTCTGTTATGAATTGCTTACATTTAAATTCTGCCGGGTAGAATGCTTAATGGTATCAGTACAAATACAATAAAATTGACATAAAAATGCTGAGACAGTGCAAGTCTTCTGAGATTTATTCCTAAATATACTTGCAAATTCCTGTTTCAGCATTTTTAAAAATAATTTGACATTTTTGTTTTCTACAAAATAGAATGTAATAAGAGAGTTCTTGATATAAATGGACAAGAAGGAGAAAGGGTGGGATTGAAAACAATTTGTTTGTCCGTAGAAAACCTCCTGCAAACTTTTGCTCAGCAGATTTATTTGGGTGCCATATCAACTGTTTGATCTAATTTGTCTGCCTTGCACGGGTAACTCATGTTTTTCCTGTCCTAAGAATACCTGACTTCTTTTTTCTTTGAGTTTGATCAAAATTACTCTGGTTCCATGATATAAGGATGAAATTTTAATGGAACATGTAAATAAGGAGTAGCTCCATGAACTCCAGTTTTGTTGCACAAATATATACCAGGAATGTTGGAAGAATTTTCTTCCAAACTTTTGTTTTTCCTGGCTGGTTAATGCCTTGGAAGAGCTCACAGCTCTTGTAATCTTCAGTGTTTCCGCATGTTTTTTGAACTTACTCTCATTCTATAAGAAAATGTGAATCATGGTTAATTGAGCAGTGGTTGTATTAATTTATTATGACCATATTTCAAGGTCTTATAATTTGTTTCTCACAGTCTGGCCAGTCAGTGGCTTGTGCATGGCATAGCCTGTAAAAAGCTTTATGGGAAAAATTGAAGTGTGGTTTTAAACAATTGCAGTTTTACTGGTGTATGTCCCTATGGGGATATCCTTATTCTACAATGATCTTTTTTTTTTTTTCTTTTTTTTCCCAGACTGACAAATCAAATTTGTGACTAATTTGAAATATTCTCCTCTGATTTCAAATTTGAAATATTCTCCTCTGATTCCAGAGCAAGCATCCCCATATGAAGAACTATTTGCAAGCAATCAAGTGACCATATTTTAAAAACTTGCTGTGAAGGTGCTTCAGATTTCCTTGTTTTATTCTGCATTGCAAAGGACTAGAAGTGTACATTGTCAGCTACCATGCTCGACTGAGAGTGCTATGTCAATTGCATGTGATCATTAAAAATGTCCACCCTCCATTAAATTGCTAATATTCTGTCTTGGGCTAAGATTGTTTAGATGTTTGCAGCAGCTTACAGTATCTAGGTGCTTTAGGTTTCCTGTCATGCTTGTTAGTCTGATACGGTGTGAAGACACACTGTTTCTGTTGGCAGGTAGAGATTGTAGATTAAGCACCAGTTGTACAGCAGTATGTCTCCTGTTTGTCTTTGTCACTGCTACTGGCTCATGCTTTGGTCAAGATTTGTCCAGGAGTTGCCGTGAGAACAAGAACAGACAGCAGGAACAGATTTTCATAACTATAACTTCTTCTAGGAGATCTTGCAAAAAGCAAAGGTATTTTTTTGCACATGGCATTCCTCAAATTTTAATCTAATCCCTGGTGATGATAACTGCATGTTGTTAGAAGGAGCGTAGACTGCAGTTATCATTGTTATGTTGAGGCTTGGGCGTAACAGAGGATAGGGGAAAGCTGCTTCCTAGTTGCTCTTCTGAAATCAAGGCAGCATCTTCTCAGTGTCACTGTGGTGGGGCTGGTACTCTTCCTGCTGATATGAAGCCTCTCCCTCATGTTTTTGTCTGATTTAAGCACCATTGGCATCAAGATGTGTGACTCTTCTAGTGTAGATGATATGACCAAGTTTATTTCTCAAAATGGGTTGATACTGGAGTTCACATGGGGGCTAGGTGGTTATGGCCCAACATAGATGAGAAGGAGCAGAGAACATTTAAATAGAAGATTACCAGCAAGTTATTGGTGAGGATATAACCCCTGCTTGGCCTGAAGGTATTTATCTGTTCTCTAATAGCTGAATTTGCAATGACATCTTAGTGCCTGTGGCAACTAGCACCATAAGAACTTTTTCTTTCAGATACAGGCTTTGTATCTAAACCTTTAAAAGGCTGCCGTACCCACAGAAGCTAGTGTATGTGTGCTGGAAGCAATGAGGCTGTGGTAACTTCAGCAGATCCTGCCACAGCTGCAGCGAGGCTGGTCAGTGCCTGCACGGCCAGTGGCCCCTCGCTGCATTGTCTGGCTTGGGACTACCTGCTCTGCAGCTGCGGGGGGCAATTTCGGAGAGGAAAGGAAGGGAAAGGAGGGCTCTAAAACTCTTCCCTCTCCTCTGTGCTCCAGTCAGCCCTTTTCTGTGTGAGGTTCTGCACCGATGAGAAGCTGGGTTTTTTTTTGAGGATATATACCTGCTGGCATCACTCTAGAAAATTTTAGACATGCCAGTGCTTTTGAGATCTGTCATGGAGAGCTGTGGGTGGAATCTCTTGGCAAGAGTTTAAAAAAGAAGAAAAGACAATTGCACTAACCTTGCTTTTCCTCCACTACGTAAAACAACTTGGATGTTGGCATTTTCTCTTCCATTTTCAGAAGGATGAACACTAATCCAAAGGTGATGATGGTTGATGGGTTTACTTTTGTTATGTGGTGAGCGTTGTATTATCCTTTTGTTCTGTGATTTATCATTAAAAATAAAACTGCTGACAGTTCTGAGAAGGGGAGGCTTGGTTAACAGACACATTGAAATGAAAAAATAAATAGATGAAAAATAATTACATTCTTTATTAGTGAGTATGTTTCTTTCAGGCTAATTTTTCTAAGGCAGATAATAAAATTATGTTATCTAAATTCAAACAACTGTACTTAAAATACTTTATTACTTTGTTGGCTACTCCCTTTTTTACTGTACATACCCAGAGTTTTGAAACACAGAGGTCATCTTAAAGAATCCCACCATTGCCTTAGTTTGCAAATTAGCTCCTTGAAATACCAGCTGTACATATTTTGCATTTAATAAATTAATTTATTAAGGAAGCAAGAAATTGATTATTCAGTTACTGTGGATCAGGCACCAAACATCCTAGTATGTTAGATGAAGCATGAAGCTGATCAATAAAAATGGATTTCATCAGCATTTCTTAGTAGTGAACTAGCTGCTTGGGAACAAATGAAAGCACACACATGCAAATGCCTCTCTCCTCTAACTGTTTTCAGATGATGCGACTGAAACACAAATGTCCTGTGCAATAGGTCTGTGTATAATCAGGGAATTTGTTATGTATGAAATCCAGTTTGCATTTCATTCCTGGAAAAAAGTTAAATATGTGTTTGTTAGTATTATATATGTGCGAGTGAGATATATGGACCCCATGAGTAAGAAACATGTTATAAAATCTACATGCAGAAAAATTTTGCTTATCTTAACATTAAAGCTGTGCTGAACACTGGCCACAGTCCAATATCAAAACTGTCACGGTCTGTATGTGTCTGCCTGTTTCCTTCTTCTTAAAGATCCTTTAAATCTTTGCTTGAGAGCAGGCTCTTCCAGGTAGTTTTTAAAGGGTGCTGCCAAACTCTTCTTGTAGTGGACATATTAGAGGCCAAGCAAAACAAAACAAGTCTTTTCACTCGGAATTTATGTGCCGAGTGATTGCTGAACACTTTGCCTACTTTTTGTGGGGGTGGAGTGTCAAAAATGTTCCTGTTGCAGTTGATAGAATGGATCATGTCTTACTATGTACTTCATAAGAATGACAACATATATCTATTTTGGGATGCGGGCAATAGAATATAATGATCCTGTCACCTTAACATAAAATTTCTTAATGTTGCTCCATTTGGATTCTAAATATGCAGGCATCAGGCCATTGCTTTCCGTTGTAACTGTCTACAAAATAATGATTGCGCTGGGCAGTAGTGTAATTATTGCACTTTTGTTTGCATATTTGTTTAATAATCTTCAGTTTGGATTCTCCGGGCCAAGTTCTGCACTCTTCTAGTTAAGTCTTAGACCTTTCATCTTTGACAAATATTGGATATGTTTTGCGTAGTGTACTGAGATTAAGGAGATGACAGTGCTGTTATTCTAGTGGCTTTAGTGAAGTTCCTTTCCATTTACACCTAAGTAACTAAGATCGGAGTCAGGTCATTGGTGTTTGGAGCCCTATTTTTTTCTTTTTTCTTTACTAGGACCCATCTAATGATATTCAGCTGCTTGAAAATTTTCAAGGGAACCAAAGTAAGTGTTGCTTGGGGTTTGGGAGTCTTTCCTATCTTTGAACAGTTTTATTTTGAAAATAAAATTGTGCAAACTAATTTTACTGCATTTTGCAAAACTCTGCTTATGATCTATTGTTTGTGTTATTGGTACACTTTCTTCCAGCCTGGGATCTCCCAGCTAGTCCTGGGAGATGTTATAACAGTAGAATAATTTTTATTCCTCTATCTATGAACCTGTAAAAACTACTACCAGCACGAGCCTACACGGATGAAGGAAGCAAAGCAAGTTAAACTCAAGGCAGATTTATGTCCCTCTTCAGCCGAACACTTCAGTATGCATTCGATTACAGAGATGGGTTTAATCCATTTTTAGTCAACAAGTCACTTAAGCGCATGACTAAGTCCCACTGCATTACCATAAGAGGTGAGCGTGGGCATATGTACTTTGCTGACTTGGAGTCTATTCCACACATAAGTGCAAGAGTCTGATAGTGTCGTGCGTGTGACGTTTGTGCCATGGTAGCTAGGTGTAAAGCCACAGACTCAGGGTGAATCATCAACATCACCACAGCAACAAATTTCTTTATACTCAAAACCTTTGTCTGTTATGAGACAGAATCTCTCATTACACAACCTTGGTAGAGTGGTAAGGAGGTTTTTATTGGAATGAACTGAGCAGGGAGGCTTGCATGTGTTGACGTTCAACCAGCAGCCATGCTTTACTTTGCACAGGAGATCTCAGTTTGGACTTAAGGTCCTGTAGTTGCCTCCCAGACACTGCCCTGGTGCTCTCATGCACCTGCAGAAAGCTGTGCCCATCCCTGCACTGATGGACTTGCAAGGAGGGGGGCTCCCTGGCACCCACCTGCAATCCACAAAGGAGCAGACTTTGTTAAACCCACAAACATCTGTGCATCAGCGGCAGCTACATCTAACTGCGCCATGTAGGGCCATCCATGAAATTAAATTATTTGATAGACGAGATTCTCGACTGGTGAGATTCAGTACCTGAATTAATTACAATGATGTAAACCAGCCAAGGGGAGGACCCATCTTCCTGTGTGTGTTTTCCATTCGGAGAGTTTGCTCACTGAAGCAGACATCTAAAGTCCTTTTTTTTTTTTTTTTAAATAGCAACATAAATTGATTATTTTGAGAGAATGCAAATGTTCAGAACAAACCATTTTTAACCTATTTTGGATTGAATGATTGTCCCCTAAACTGAGGCTTGTATCCCTTCCAGTCTCTAGCAGGGTGATGAACTTTCTATAATGAATTTTGTGTTGTCCTATTCTCCTCACTCTCATGGGTACAAATGTTTCTGTGAGGACTTTAAAAAGAAAAGATACTTTTTGATTCTTTGAATAGCGATTTGTAGTCAGTCTGAGATTCCTTATGGGATACAGTTTGTCAAACACCTGTCAGTCATGTAATATTCTCTGCTTTCTTGAATTCTCAAAAAAAGGCATAGGATTGTGTTTTCGACTTGGTGCTTTAAAATGATTTAGTAATCATGATGAGTCAAATGTTTTATGAGGCTTTTTGGCTTGTGTATGCTTTTCTTGATATGGATGAAGGCACTTGAAGCTGAACCCAGAGCAAGGATCAGAAAAGGGGTTACGATGAGATGACCATCATGGGAGTCCTTTTTTCCCCCCATACTATTTATTTTGATAATAAAGCTCTTGATGGTGGCAGAGAAGAGATTCATGGCTGCTTGCAAGCAGGAGGGCCTTGCAGGCATAGCAAGGTTGGGTGCCCCCATGAAGAACTGGCCAATATTCTTTCATTTGTTGTGATAATTATCGTTTGAGGTTTTCCTATTTCTGAAAGACAGCAGGAGGAAAAGAATATTAAAAACTACACTGAGAAGATACCGCAATGACTATTCCTCAGTTGCTGGCTCTTGCAACTGTGTGCTTGCTGTTGTTCTCTACCTCAACAAGTTCATTTGGATGTTGCAGAGATAGAATCATAGAATCATAGAATTGTCTAGGTTGGAAGAGACCCTTGGGATCATCGAGTCCAACCATCTACCCTACTCTACAAAGTTCTCCCCTACACCATATCCGCCAACACCACATCTAAACGTCTCATAAACACACCCAGGGATGGTGACTCAACCCCCTCCCTGGGCACTCTATTCCAA
>VZSZ01001384.1:117366-129460 GCA_013398815.1 Ibidorhyncha struthersii
AAGCCAGGATGCCGTTGGCTTTCTTGGCCACCTGGGCACACTGCCGGCTCATATTCAGCCGCTTGTCAATTAGAACCCCCAGGTCTCTTTCTGCCAGACAGCTTTGCAGCCACACCTCCCCAAGCCTGTAGTGCTGCATGGGGTTATTGTGGCCCAAGTGCAGAACCTGGCACTTGCCCTTGTTGAAACTCATACCATTGATGTTGGCCCGGTGATCCAACCTATCTAAGTCTCTCTGTAGAGCTTCCCTGTCCTCCTGGGAATCAACACTCCTGCTTAAATCTTTTAAATCTTTTAAGATACTTTTAAATCTTTTTTTAAAAAAACCCAAACTGAAGGAATTTGTGGTTCAACAGGGGGAGACAGAAGACAAGTGTCTGGCCAGCTCATCTTTGTCTTTGCCTAATGATATTCTGTTCTGGTGGTTATATTGTGGATCTGACTGGGCTCATTTCCCCAGATTTATATCCATGTATAATCGGAAGTTAATGTGGTAGAGTTCTGTTTCTGTGCTCTCTCTCTTAATTGAATTAATTGAGACAGTTCTTGTTGAATAGAGGCAGTGCTATCCAGAAGTTGTAACCTTCTGTCCATCTTGCAGGAAATAAATGCTATTCCGTGGGTGTTCCTGTCAAGAATAAGAAGCTTCCTTCCCGGACAAATATAGTTCAGTTTAATGGTTTATGTTTACATCAGTCTCTGTTAAACTAAGATTTCATGCCAGAAGAGTGCCAGCTAGTGCAGAGAAGCCTTTCCAAATGCTCTGCCGAGCTCTTTCAAACGTACACTGTTCTTAATATGATACAGGCTTCAGCTGTCTTTGGCCTGGCAGTACTTCTACAATATAAGTGTTAAGCATATGTCAACTCTGCATTTTAGTTCTGGGAATGAGATTTTATCCTACTTGCAAATTCTTAGGTTTTGCTTACTGACTATATTTATAGTTGATATTTTGAATTTTTAAGTGCTGGATGTGTTATACAATGTGGTTGCCCTCCATGACTAAATATTTGTAAAATTTGCTACCATAGCTATTTTTTAACCAGTAAAAAAAGGAATACTTTCATTGCTGAGAACACACTCTCCTGTGTTAATGGATGTGAAATAAAGGGTGGAAAAAGCTTTATGGTACAAATCTGTTAATACAAAAATGCACAGGAGAATTAGAGAACATGTAAGAGGATATTTTCCCCAGGTAATATAGCCGGTAGCTTGTGGCTCTGCAAAGCAGATGATGTGTTAACTGTACAGCTCAAAAGAAACATTTCCATTGTAGTTTTTGATCATTTGAACCAGTCAAGACCCTTATGGCTGCTCAGTCTTGAAGAAACAGATGACTTTTTTGTCTTGAATCAACCATTACATTTGTAGTTCAATGACATTTAAATACTGCATAAAGTCTCAGAGGTTTCAGTCCGCTTTTGATGTACACATTATAGTAATTTTTTGAAGCAGAGTAGTCCTTTCCAGGCACAATATAAGGGTTGCTGAAAAGTTCATGTTTAATTCCTGAAATGTACATTTATAGGTATATTCCCGGAGATGAGGCAAATGTAATATAACATTATGGTTTTATTTTCAGTCCACATGATTAATTTTTTCTCATGGTATGGATACAATCTAAGATTTATCAGTTTCAATTTGTCAGGTCAATAATGGCCTTCTCTCCAGATGTAATATATTGAGCTTAACAGACAGCAGCCTTTTAACATTTCTGTCTTTATTTACGAGAAGACGAGTCAGTGGAATCAGCTGGGTTCACATTTTTCCAGGTCTTCAGAATGGAAGACACTAGAGGAAAATAAACTTCTGAGTGCCTTCTGCGTCTAACCAGCAGAGGTGGGTTATTCTCTGCCTACAATAATGTATCGTAAGGTATTCTTTGCTGTCCACAAGCTAATAAATTGTACTGTGTGCTATCAAGGGAGTGTAAAATATGACCTCAATAATTTGATATTGAGGGCTAGATAAGACCTGGGTGCTTTACTTACTATGAGGATTCAGAAATAGTTTCATATTTAATGGCAGTTATTGATTTACTAGGATTTTTATTCTGTCCTGAGGGGCTGGAAAGAGGAGTGCTTTTGCTCATGCATAAAGTAACAGCAAACAAAATTTTCAAATCCCAGCCACATCAAAAGGTACATCCCTAAATCAGCCTAATCTAATTGATAGTCTTTGGACTACTTCTACTGCTTTCTTTCTGTTTCCCTGAGAGGAATCAAGAGAGTTGGGGATTAGCTCCTCCTGTACATGGAAAGGCACTCAGATCTGTCAGTCCTGCATCAGTGTGGCCTATGAGAGGAGCCCCAAAACTGGGATGTGTTGCACGTCTTATATCTGAGGTTTTATCAGTCCCTCTTAAATAACCAAGTGACCTGATCTATACCAGTGCTAAGCACCTGTAGCCTCTGATAACTTTCATAAGTTTCATGGTGTTCATCATTTGAAAACAAGATATTTAGATAAAGGTGGACTTGGTTTTCCAGCTTTAGGATGAAGCTTTCAGAATTTCAGCCTTTATTTCAATGACATAGGTATCAGTGTAGTTTTCTGGAATAGTCTTTTAGATGCATCATCTCATTGACTACTCTTACCTTCCCTCCCTCCTTCTGCTGTCCACCTCATCTACAATCCCCTGAGCAGTTACAGCTGCTGTTCTTGCACTCATCTGAGTCAGCCATAGCGAATATTGCCAAATGAAGACATAACCATGACTCTTCTCCACCACGATGTTTTACTCTGTTGTCCCCAGGTGCCTCAAAGAGCAGGAATGGTCTGAACATCCATGTGTAGATGCAGTTAGAAGCCTGTATCACTGTTGTCCAGGGTTCCAGCAGCTCCATGCTATTGTGCCTCTGTCTGTGTTTAGAGGCTGAGACCTTTATGTTGAAGTAACGTTCATTTTTAAGCTTCAGAATACAGTGATGTCTTTGTTGTATGGCATGCATGACTAACAGTACTTTTGATACTATGCGGATTTCTGTTTGCAAGAACACCTTTCCACAGACAACCTAGCTGGTTCAGTCTTTTAAGGTGGACAGCACAGGTTTTTAAAGCATAAATTTGCTAACACAGCATTTGTGTCGAGCAGGCTTGGCCTAGTTCATCGAAGTAGCAGATTTCATGTGTTCTTTGTATGTGCTAATGCTAAATATTGTCTACTTCCTTACCTTTTTACACGTTGATATGCAAGTTGACAAGGTAAGTTGAAAAAACTGAATTGATATAAAATGTTAATTGTTTAAACAAATACTTTAGATGACCAAGTCTTTCATGCTCATTACCAAAAAAGGAGTATTTCAAATATATTCATCAAATTCTATGTGAACTTTGCAAAACAAACAGTTGATTTTTTTTCATTGAGTATTGATAGTTTTCTGTAGCTTCACTTAACTCATTGAAAGGATCTGCTTTGTGATGTACCTGAAATCTGTAAGCCTCACTGGGAATTTGGTCCATTCAATGAAGACACATTTAATTTATTAGGCAGCCTGGTGTATTCTTAGAAAGAAAACTTCAAAATGTCTATGAAAGATATGGTATGTATTGAATGAGTACATGATTTGTGTACTGCAGAAAGAGAGGATCTGATTTATCTTGTGATCTCTTGCCTGTACAAAAACTTGCAATATGTTAACAAGGTTGAGATATTGTTGCTATCACGTATTGGAGGAAAGCCAAGATCTGCTCCTATTTGGCTTCAATTCTAGTAAGTAATTTTTGATTATTTCAATTAAATTATTCAGTTTATATAATTCCATAATGCCTTGATAATGTAGAGGCCTGTGCCGCACACCTGCAATGCCATCTTCACGTAATAGCTACTATTTGAGAGGAACATGATAGAAAATAGTAGAATAAAAAAAAGAGTAGATATATACTTCCTGGTTTCACCTGGTGGTTACACCAAGAATTTTACAGTGCGCTTGTTCTCTAATATGTTCCTGTCTTATGCATTGTGCCAACACCCTCAAATAAACATAATAACATTCTGGGAGAATAAATGATTGATTTCTACCAAAACAGCAATTCGAGACATCTCATTTTGCTTGGGCTCATGTTGGAAATGCTGTCTGCACTTGAGGCAAGCCTGCAGCTGTTCCCCACACCATTTCTGTGGTTTATGCCATTTGGGATCTGGTACCATCCAAATGCATATGGGTCAGGATGAAGCAATATTTAAAATACCAGTCTCAGAGCATGAGTTCTCTCTTTCCTTTTTCTTCAGTAACATTGAGGTCTTTCAGTGGTGCCTGTTCAAAATAACCATTTGCTTCTTTAAGGAACAGAATTATGCAATTGCCATAATGATCCTGCTGGGTTTGCTGGCAAGGCGCTGGTGTATTTCTAAGGGCTGCAGTTGGAAATACAGCTTCTTCTGTCTTGGGCAGAGGAGAAAGGAATCGTACTTCTTAGTACATAGCTGTCCAGAATGGAAATTTTTAAAGGGAAGAATTTTCTAGTGAGTCATAGATATTAATGTAGATACTGATTTTTTTTCTGGCTGTCTCTACTAATTATCTGATAGGGAACTACCCAACCAGAAGGCCAGGCTGCTGCTTTCTAAGCTTAAGATTCTTTCATTGTTGGAATCTAAATATAAAGCTGCAATCAATAGGATGATCAGTTTTCTGCAAGCAAAGGGAGCATAGTGTATGTAATAATCACTTTGTGTATATGTAGTTTGTTGAAGTGATTAGAAAAATGATGGCATCAGCCTTTTTATTACAGCGGTTGGATTAGTTAGGGCTTCGGCTTGCAATATTATCTCAGAAACAGCAGATAAAGCAGCTGTTAGGGAAGCTTTGCTTGTTCCCATTTACAAGGAGCTCGCACCTGTACTTGTTTATTTTCCTGTGTGTGTGGAAAAGACTGAGAACGTAAAGCCACTGAATGGCCAGAAATTATACCAGTCCATTACAGTTTTCATGGTTCATAGTTTTTTGCTGTGCTGTAAGTAGTTAATCCAAGCCACCAATGGAAACACATAAACCATGTGCCTCCATGCTATAGTGATGCTGCTGTTTGCCTTCATCTTTCCCAAGTGATATATTGGTCCTGAACCTGCAGCCTTCTCCTGTGTTGAACAGTTCTTCCTTGCGTGTAATCCTGACTCAGCAGGACCCTCTCTGGAAGTACAACTTTGTGTGAAGAGTCAGGTTGTGATTTCTGTTTTAACTTCCCCAGGTGCATGGATTTCTACTGCTTATTGATCAAAGGCAGTAGAAATAAATACATGCATGCCAGGATTAAGACATACAGACACCGTGCAACTCTTCCATTCTTTGGGCATATATGATTTGAAGGGCAGATTTTCAAGTTTTTTTGTTTTTTTGGGGTGTGTTTTTTTTTTTTTAACTTAACCTCCTTAAATTCTCTCTGGGCTTTGAAATACCCATAGTTTTCATTTTCAAAGGCACTGAATAGTGGATCTCCTGACATCAGACACTGGGTACTTTCAAAGATTTATAGGTAGAGATTTAGAAATCCAATTTAGTTTCCAACAAGTATGAAGCTTGAGATATTTATTAAGCTTTATTTAAAAAAAAAGGTAAGAATATCAGTATGTATTCCCATCAAGATGATTATTTCTTTGCATTCACAAGCATATGAATGAAATATTCCTTTTTCCGCTTGTGATCGCTTTTATTGATGCTTCACCTAGAGAAAGTTTTCCCCGAAATGTAGTTTGCGTTTGGAGTTAAACAGCAGGCTTCGGCAAATTTCTTTTGACAAGGACTTTATTATTTGGCATTCAGCCATTGAAAATACACAATCCTTGCTGCTTTGCTCAAGGCTGCATTGTTCATCAAGAGCAGAGCTATCGTGCAAGATCATGGAAAATGAGGGGATTGTAGAGGCAGCTTGGTTAAAGGCTTTGCAAATTTAAGACAAGGCTTTAAAATATTTTTGAAATTAAAAGGAAGCATTCATTTACTGGTGAGAGGTGTTTGTGCAGACTCCTGTTTGCCATGTGTGTCTTCCTAGTCATATGCCTTGTGCTAAATGTAGACAATAGTTAAATTTGCTTCACTGTCAAATTTGCTTCAGTAAAAATGTCCTGCTGTTGGCATTTATTTATTAAAACTAGGAGGCTTACCTTAACAGTTATGGTATGCAGATGAGGAAAGGTGATCTTAAAAATAGCTTGGACCTAACCTGTATAAAGACTTCCATAGCTCAGCATCAACATCTTGAGCTGTATTAGGGTTAACAGGGCAGTCATATGGTCCGAAAAATTGTTATGTTGTATTCCTTATGGATAGCTGCTTTCTCCATTGCTTGCAACTTTTAAGTGATCCACAGCTGCTCCATGTAAAAATCAATACAGTAATCCAGTCCGGAGGTCCTAAGGTGTAGCAGCAGTGGCAATTATGCTTTGACAATAGACTTCAAAAGTGTATGGTATGGCTTCATTACAGTGAATAACTTTAAATATACTGCCAGTTTTCTGAGGCTCCTCTGATCAGGGCTGAGCTGGTGCGGAGATCTTAAATCAAGGCAGCTGCTCTATCTGAGCAGTCCAAGCAAATGGGTCTTAGTGGTGGCAGCTAGTGTGGTAATGAAAATCTGTTACACCTCTTGCTTGGTGTAGCAGAGCTTTGGATGCCACAAAAGGTTGTCTTCAGATGAGATAGGGGATTAGGATTAGTTTAAGACGGACAGAGCAGATGGTTAAAGAAAATTAGCCACTCTGTATTTCAGGGGAACAGCAAAGATTTCAGATTACTTTGCGCTGCCTTTGTTGCTTTTTTTTTTTTTTAATTGTAGACATTTGCGAAGATTACTTTGGATGTGCGCATACCAATAAAGAAACTTGTAGTTTATGCAAACAAGGAGTCTAGCTTGCACATTCATCCAAGATAAAGAAGATATTTAAGCCGTTAAGGAAATGAAAACATAATGATAGAAATAAGCCTATATAGATAGGGCATTATTGTATTTGGTCTTCTGCCAGATGCAGCCCTTGGAGTTGTAGTGTTTTGCTGTCTTTAATATAGAGATCTGGTCACCGAGACAGTTGGTCAGAGCTGGCAGTTACTTAAAATCAGAATGCGGTGTTGCCTGTTGAGGCTTGCTGTCATAGGGGACTCTACCTTCATTGATCAGATCAAGATGGACGGCTGTGAAATTGGATCTCCAGCCTCACTGAGCCACACTGGAGTACAATGGATGCAGGCAGAGGGATTATGCTCTGGTATGGCCATACTGCTCCAGCTGTAGCCCCAGGGCTCCTGCCGCCATCCCAGTGGTCCTTCTTTTGGGTCAAGCCTAACTGCCTCACCCTTGAAGAATTTAAGATAAAGGAATGTGTGTTCTAGTCTCAAGAAGAAAAATGTTTCTAGTTGTCAGTGCAGCATGTGTAGCAGGCCTTTTCTGCTGTAAGTTAGCTTCAGGTTCTTACGGGAATTAAAAAGGTCAATCTCTTGCAAAGTAACCGACAAGAGGACGATAAGTTGCTCAAACAGACATCCCTCTCTTTCTCTGAAGTGTAATCTATCAATCATTGCTCAGCCTCTTTCTTTGCTGTCATGAGATGATAGCAAGTTAATTGCAGGTCTGTACATCAGACTTTTAAGTGCGTGTGTGTGCTCTGCAAAAATAGGTTTCAAATGGCTTGGAAATCATAATTCTAGTGAGGACTCTCCGTCACCCATTGCACTTTGTGTCTTTATAGAGTTATGAACAAGAACTAAACTTGGTTTTAAAAAGTAATGATTGTTAACAGAGAAGGATGGCTCTTAAGTGGGCTTCTCTACAAAAAATGCAACAACCCCTAGGAACTCAAACCTTTTTGTTGCCCAGGTTGCTCTAGCAAGCTGTCCTTATCAGTGGGAAGAACTTTTCCATGGAATTGATTCTCTGGACAGTGTAGCAGGGGTGTCCAATATGAGGCAAAATGCAGTCTTGCTTGCCATTTTTGAAAGGGCAACAGGCTCTGATAAGTTTGTGTGTCTCACTGCAGCAAATAGGGATCTTGACTGCCTGTGTACTTGCTGTAGGATTGACCTACAGAGCTACATAAAAGGGCATGGTTGTAGTTTCACAGTGAAGTGACCCTTAAAAGTCCCATTCTTTCTTGCTTAAACTGATTAGAGGACCAGCACCTTCTGGAGAGGTTTTTGTAAATCCAGTTTTGTAAAGATAAGTATCTAGATCAGAAGCTAGAGATGCTGTCACCTGTTTTTTCAAAGCTGTAGTGTGTTTGGAAACTCTTTAATAATGTTGGATTGCTATAAGGAATCCAGTGGGTTTCTAAAACACTCATTGAATTTAACCTCTAAAACTCGACTTCCAGCAGATTAATGGAGGATTGTCAGCTAGTGCCTTCATCTTGACTTAGGCTGACATGAAAATTTTGAGAAAAAGCAAAGAAAAAATTCTGTGTTCCCTTTATCCTATTCACATGCCTTTTGAGCTCTTCTTGTTTACATCACTTCTTTCATTACATTGCAAAATTGAGCTTAACTGTCTGTCATTTAGCAATGTAGGGCACCTGGCTGTGTGACCTCGTTCAGCTGCTAATGAGGGTATTGGCCACCGTGCTGATGAGATGCCCTTGTTGGGTGCCTCCAGCACAGCCAGAGCTGCTGGTAGCAAGGGAGGGAGTGAAGTGGCAAGGCCAGAAGTGATGTTAACTCCATGGAGCGGAGTCCTGGGTATAGTGGCTTTGCCTGGGTTGTGCAGAAACAAGACACCAACTGCATGCTTGTTAGGATAGAAAACCTGTCCCCCTGAAAGGAGCACCTTTGCACTGAAGGACTTTTTGGGACTATATACTTTGCTGGTGACTGTACCATTTTCTGCTGTCATGAAGTGATACTTATTGCTCTGGAAGTCAGTTTAATGCATCAGCTGTCTGTCGGACTCTTCAGAAGATGCATCCTGCTGATATCAAAACATGAATTCTAGTTTTGTTTAGATGTTTTTTCTCTGACTTCAAGAAAATCAGGTTTTTAAAGAGTGTGTAGGTACTTAAGTATTCAGGCAGAGACCTTGCAAAATTTTTAAAAAAACAGCCTGTTCTTAGCCTGCAGTTACTACGGGTGCCTTAATGCCTTTAAAGTCTGCCCTGTGGCTTCTCTGCTCTAGATATTCCTTTAGTAAAATGAAAAGATAATCAGGATTAATTAACTACTGGAAAATGTGTGGCAGTTGGACAGTGTGCTGAGGACAAAAAGTAAATTCCAAGAATCCAAGAAATGTGAAATTCTCATAATGCCTTTCTAAGACCAATATGAAATACACAGGTCTGACATAGTGGAGGTAGTAAGGAAGAAGGGGTTGTTCTACGCACCCTCTAAAGAAACAACGTCCCCTTAATGGCAGAACTCTGGGGTCCTTCTTTGCAGAAGGCAGACTGACAGCATTTGTAGGTTAAATAAAATGAATTAGCAAACAAGTAATTATATTTGCATGTAACCTTGTTAAGATAATATCCTGTCCATCTTAAACCTGTCATATTAGACGTATTTAATCTTTGTGACGCATGGAGCGGTATATTATGTTTGACAGCTTCTAAAGGAAGAAGGACGAGAGCCTGTAATTGGAATGCTACTGTTGGATAATAATGATGAGCACTTCTCATCTTCAAAGGGTTTTCAGCATCTCTAGCTAATCCACACATCTGCTGAGTGGGTAAGGTAAGTTTTATCCCTGTTTTACAGATGGGGAAACTGAGATGGAAGAAGAATCACCAGATTAGGACTTGTAGTGCCTAGGTGCTAGTAGTGCTGTGTAAAAACAAAATTAATTTAGATTTAGATTACATACATTACATCAATCATCCTGATATTTGACCCTTCAAACATAAAGTCAGTCTCATGCACTACCAATGTAACGAGTGTTCTCTAGTAATCACATTACTGTTGAGTTCAATAATCTTTACAAGTAAAATGTGAGTAAAAAATGTGAGTAAATTCTGAATGTTTGCACTTGGAAGTGAAGATATGATTCTGAAAGCCTTCCATGTATAGAATCTGTTCTGTGCTTAGTGGAACTTCAGACTCAGAAAACTGGGAGAGTATCAGCCATTTCACTGGCAACACTCTCACTGGAGTGTGCAGCTTCCTGAAGAGCTTTACTTGCTGGATTTGCATGTTAATGCAATTTGAGTTTACTGGTTATTAAAATGGTAAAACTAAATCATTTGCTGAAGTGGACATCTTCCTCTCCCGAAGTGATTGCTTTTGGTGTTAAACAGATAGGTGGTTTAAAAATAAGATTTTATTCTGGTTTAAAATCTGTAACTTACGTTATTAAACTGGAGAATGTTTTAAAAAATTATGTTTGCCTATTACTGTTCATACATGCTAGAATTCCTTTTAAATAAACAGCAAAGGGTGAGTCAATTATTACACTTACTTGCTCCTATGTGATTCTGTTGTCCCAACGGCTAGTGAGTATCAGATATACATTAGAGATTTTTGTAAAAAGTATTTAATGAAAAAATAAATACTAAATTATTTTGTCCTCATTTTCAATTCACTAAAGCTTCCCCAGTGTCACCAAATTTTAATCAGCCATAAACTGAACCATACTACAGTTCCCCACTGGCACCCAATGGATGAACTTTATGCAGCTGGTGAACGGACATGAAAATATTCTGACTGATGACATTTCTAATTACTGTCTATCTGGAGAATGCTTCATATATACAAAAAAAAAAAAAAAGGCAAGCAAAACCTGCAACATTTAAAAACCTCATTAATAGAACCAGAAATTATCCTTTTTCCTTTTCACTGATAGTCTTCCCCCTTCACTTATTTTACATTGCAGTGCTGCCCAGTAATTTTGCGAGTAGATGCCCATTTTGTTTTCTTTCCCTTTTATATTTTCTGGGGAAATTCCTACAGGCACTTGTTAGTTCCCCAATAAAAGAAAACGTTTTCACTTCGTCTTTACCTGAGTTTTATTGGCTGAAATGACAATGCTGTTGAAAATCAATGTGCAGAAAGACAGATCATTACTGAGGTTTTCCCTTGAACAGTTCATACAGACAGCAAGCTCAGGAAAACAGCCTGAGTAAACTGCATCGTGATTGATTTCAAGTACATCTGATGGAATATAATTGTCTACCCATTCATTTCTTTTCATTCTCATCTCTACATGCTTCCTCTTTTGGGATCAAATAATCAATAGCAATAATCACAAGCAGCAAGAATAAAAAAAGAAAACACATAGAAATGATCCCCAAATCATGGTTGCAAAACCAAATAGCAGTAACTTGATATTTCATTTATGAATTCCCACATTCCACTATAATATCAGCAGAATCTTTGGGAAAGCCCTGACTCCACTTTATATTAACTTAATAAAAATGCACACTTCGGTTTATATTGATGGTTTTGCTGTTAATGGCATTGAGACTAGATTTTCAAGTGTGTCAACATCATCACCAATATCTTCTCCCTCTTAATTTCTTTTAAAATGTAGCAAGAGAATCAATACTGTGAGGGGTTAGGTTCCTAACATTTCTGGGTGGTTGGGGTTTTTATTATTTTGGGGTTTTTTTCCTGCTTAGGTTTTTTATTGACATTTATGGCACTCAAAATGGAGACTCTGCAATTCAAAAAACATGACTCTAACTGGCCTTTTTGAATAGAGCATTAATTGTGGAATGTGGTCTGATACTTACTTGATACAAATCCAAAGAATTAAATTGATATTAATAAACTTCCTTGAATAGGAGTCCCAATTAAAAGAAATTTAGATTTTACTCATATCCTTAACCTTGAAAATTTACATCAGCACAAACTCTGCTGCAAACTCTTAATATAAGAAGAAATTGTTCTTCTGTGATTATCTGCCACAGGCCATAAATCTGTTTTATAAAATCATACTCTGCTCAAAATATTATTCTAAAAGTTATTTAATTCACTGGTATTTTTGCTTTCAGGCACAAACAAGTATCTTAAGGCTACCTAAGCAAATGTTTTTGGAAATTATTTTTTAAAAAAGTAATTATATAATAATACTGTCATCTGACCTATGTATAATTATAGTATATCTGTAAATTGCTATTACTGTACTTAAAGGAACTGCTGTCATTAATGTGGACCTTTTTTTTTGGTTTCTCGTATGCTCCTTG